>NW_019059550.1:21310-39380 GCF_000696155.1 Zootermopsis nevadensis | reverse complement strand
AATACAACATACCACACTCAAAATAAAACAACTGACACACAATACAAAACACACATCCACTAATTAATCACTATACTTAGAGTAGAATAAAAAATAAAAAGTCCTCCCTCAGTACATGAAAATTTTATCCCAAAGAACTACAGCCCTTCATCACTTGGAGAATAAGACACTTCCCTTATCACCATCTAATCCCCTCTTAATAACCCCTTGCTTGTAACTACTTTTCTGACCCTCTTTCTAAAGGTGCCTAATTTACAGGGGAAAGACTCTAGCACGCCTGGAGATAATTGGTTCCAGCTTCTTATGGTCCTATTTACAAAGGAATATTTGCCTACATCCGTTCTTTGTTTGGAAATGTATTCCTTTTCTCAAATCAACATTCCTTTATAAAAGTATATAGAAATGGGTGATCCTCATGGTAGACTATAATCTGTCTCCATATTCATTTACCATAGAAACATAAGTTATACTCTTGGTCACAAGTTTGGTGCTTCACCTAGTAGTTGGCTTGTCTTGGGGTGAAAGTTGTTTAGTTTATGTTCTAATTGCAACCCTTGTCTTACCTGTCTCTTGCTTTATAAGACAGTGGAGACTGACTTTATTAATTCTTTGTTCTACAGCATTTGCCTAGACAGAATGAGGAAACCGCAAAAGACCATCGCCAGACTCTAAGCTAATATTTGAACACATGACCTCTCAAATATGAAGGAAAGCTAACCACTAGGTTGTCACATTCATTGCCAATATTCTTGTTGTATGTACTTTTTATAAATCTCCCCTCTTTCTAGTGGATGTGGACTAGTGCATCAACAAATAAAGATTGCCCAAAACAAATACTAATCTTCTTAATATCAAGATTACAGATCATGAAAATTCTGTGTCATGTACTCAGACCTAGATTATGCTGAATATTCCAAGAAATATTTAGAAATTCACACATGAAAATTATCCTAAATAGAGCTAATATCTCTCGTAAAGCATTTTCCCCACAGACCACATATATCTTTAAGCAGTCTACAGTTTTCTAAGAAATTAATAATTTAATGTTGTTAATCTTAAAACTTTGCATACCGTATAGTGTATTAGAATATAAAATAAGCAAACAAACAAACTATTAAACCATATTTAGACCAATTTTAAACCATTTTGATTAAATGAATTAATTTCCCTGTTCCCACTGATGATGACCTCTTGAGGTTGAAACTCGTATGGCACTAGTGTCTTTTTTAAAGTGTTAATAATTTGTTTGTTTGCTTATTTTATAATCTGAATGTTGTTACCATGTACTTCTATTGTTTGTTTGCTTATTTTATATTCTGAATGTTGTTACCATGTACTTCTCTTCTGCAATGAGGATAAGGAGATGGATATGTCTTCCACATACAAAAGTAGAAATTCTTTAAAGCAATTCTTCCCTTTCTCGTCCACTGACCTTTTACATATGACCTAGTGATAACTGAGTTATCATTTAAACTGAGATTGATCTTCAAGGCCAAGTCATTCACTCTTCTTGCAAAACAAGCCAGTTTCACAGAGAAGCTGGAGACATTCAATTAATTACAGAATTAAAATTATGTTTACCTTGAATATCAGTTATGGTGAAAATCTCTCGAGGCTGATTCATTATAAGACTACTGTGTTGGACACCGTCCATTATCTGAGTTACAATGGATGCGGGCGACATTTCGGGACTTGGTTCTAGTCTCGTATTCAGGCAATTCTCTGACATTATGTTGGTTAGTGTACTCACTTAGTATTCAACAGTTCCTTGGTTCAATCCCAATCACTAATTGTAATAATTAAAAGGTTATAGAAGCTCTATCAATACAATGACAAAGAATTGCCTGAATATGGAGGTACATCCAACTCCTGAAATGTTATGAGTATTTGATTAACTCCTGCCTCAGTCAATTGATAATACCCATCATAATATTCAAATATTTATGGTAATTCTGAAATTGTATTTATTGAATTTGTTCTTATCCATTTTAGAGTTCAGTGTCTCATGGTAGCGATAAGATCAATCTGGTCTTTTTGGATTTCTGTGTAATCGTATATGTAGAAAATGTTACATGAATGCCCTCGGACATTATCTGAGACATTTTAGTATCCGTTTTCAACCACTCCTGAGTCACTACATGTAAAACAGCAATATGTATCGCTAGGAATGGAATAATGTCACATATTGTGCAGTACAAATTATACTTTGCAAATGTTAGATTATTATCAGAATGTCTAAACATTTTTAACTACTCTTTATGTAACATTAACATCGAAAGAAGATGCACCTATCAAAGTTTTATATCAGACATCCACAATTAAAAGTTACGCGCAAAGGCTCGAAACAGATAATCACCAAAAGAAAATGCAAAAAGGTTGCTAGATTTCAAGTAGTAATTAAATAAGGTTTAACACAATATACAAAATATAACTCACAAGTATCTGCAAACTGTCATATATTAAACTGGTACCACAATTTAAGAAACACTGATTTCAAATACAAACTTTTATGTCAAAATGTGTCTCATTCTTCACCCTTTCCCAAATTATAAACTTATAACACCTTTCAACAAAAACAGCATCGTGTTCTTCATTTGTATTAATAGTTAAAATGGTTCACATTAAGTGAAAATAAATAATTAATTTTCTCATAAGAGATTCCTCTTTCAATTTGCAGTAGCTGAGATAAATATTGTCTGCGACAAAATCTGAATAGTATAAAGTGCTAAAGATTACTTAACTTTGTGGCAAAGTACACAAATTTGAAAAGCAATAAATAACAATAATGTTATAATGCAAAATGAACTTGATAGTTGATCCTATAGTTCTGTTACACACTGCGGATTGAAACAGATGCCAGTTACTTTGCATGGTACCAAAAAGATTCATGTAGCGAGACCCCTTGATATGGTAGAAGTACTGGGTTCGAATTTCAGTCAGTGTGCCTGTGTTCCTCACATCCCATTTGATTCTGAAGCTACTGCTATATAGATATCGATGTTCCATGAGTTATTATTATTAAGTGTTCTGTCTTACGACAGGTCCATTGCTCTGCCCAAAAAGAGCTCTCCAGTTGTCCCTATTCTCGGCTTCTCGCTTTAATTCCTGGAACGTCATCTTCTTTCCTTGTTTAAGGTCGTCGGTTAGCTGTATCAATCTTCTTCCTAGTCCTCTCTTTCCTTCAACCTGGCCTTCGATGATATCACTCAGTATTCCATTCCTTCTCATAATATGTCCCAGCCAGTTAGCTTTCCTTCGTGTAATCGCCTGCAGAATGCTTCTTTGCTCGTTGACTCTCCTCAATACTTCTTCGTTGGTCACTCGATCCGTCCACCTGATCTTCTGTATTCTTCTCCAACACCACATTTCAAATCTCTCCAGGTATTTCTGTTCCTTCTTCCTGAGTGTCCAAGTTCCATGAGTTATCATTCTATAATTATATAAACAGTTGATCGTCTTCCTAATATCGTATCAACGTGCAGAAGGGATTTCATAATTCAGTTAACTAATATTACAGATATTTAGAGTTGAACCACTACTAATGTTAACTGTATGAAGATTCTACATTGCAAAACTGTTTTCCATACGTAGAAAATAAGGAAGCATATAGATACAAAGAGTAACACACATACTCGGTGGCATTTGAAAGACTTTTCCTTGTACGCTTATCACACGACCAGGAATAAAGCCTGTGGGTAATATCCATTCGCTATGTAATGCTTTCTAGAAGACAGAAATATTCTTTGACATGTTAGAACTATAAATATAATTGAACGTGAAAAATACTTGTGACATGTGGCTAAATATGCTAAAGAGAAAATTAGCATGCAGAGAAAAGAATGTGTAAGTAGGCCTACACCCACAAAGAGCACAATTATAATTTGCTCTTAGACATCTCACCAGCAATGGATAATTAGTTTTATTAAATTTCTACAAATGTAACATTGCACAGGTTTATACAGTTTATACGGATTAACTTGAATGTGCAAATATTTATCATTATTTCTTGAAGATATTAGTCACTTGCCACTACCCAGAGAAAACACTGGAAGAAAAGGATAAGATGGGCAAGGCACAAAGATATGAAAAATAGATAAACAATTTTGTTTGAGAAACCTAACGGAAAACAACTGTCGCTTGTAAATTCTAGGCATTTATTGGAAGATGAAATTCAAATGAACCTTAAAGATGTATGGCACAAGGATGTGGATTGGGTTTATCTTGGTTAGAACATGGACCAGTGTCAGGCTTTTGTAAACAAAATCAAAAATTAAGTTTTTGATGCCATGAAGGTTGGAAATTGTTTTACTACCTGAGCATAATTTTATTAGCTTCTCAAAGGTGGATTTTACACCATGGAGTTGGGTAATTTCAATTTAAAGCATTTTACAATATGAAATGCAGTTTGAATTCATCCGTGCAACTCTGTAAAGAAAGAGCAAAATGTGGACCACCTAAGCCTCTGTATAATGCACTCACTGTCTTTTGCACAAGTTCACTCTGTTACATTTCTTCCATTCCACATTCACAAATGGAGTTAAAACATGCAATCACCCAAACATAACCTCTGTTAAATACAGCAATTACACACTGCGCCAAGCACTCAAGCACTAAAATGCTAAAAAGTTTGGATGACCTATTCCATTAAGAATTTGGTAACAACTGAAATTATTTATTTCCATGTTTCTACCTCCAATTAACTGAGTACTGACTCAAATCCAGGCAATGGCATAAGCAAAGTGGTGGTGAAAGTGAGGTTAGAATTTTCAATAATACATATTTTGCTAATTCGGAAAATGAGAGTTTTCTTCATGTTCAAACACACACACTCACTCTTATTAAATGAGTAACTCAAAATATTAGAACCTATGGAGTAGTTCTACAGGCTACAATTAATCATTACACGAAATGTCGACTTGCAACTAAATTTACCTCGAAAGAGAATGTGAACATAACATAAGCATCACAAGCCAATTATTGAAACTAAACGTCTAATCGTTTGTATCCATCCATGTGTCTATCACTAAAAAGACACCTGTAAATAACCCGAAAGAACTTCAAGATACCGACTGTACTTTCGTACTTTGGCAGCACTGTTATAGTTATCGGAAATTATAACGAGTCATTTCGAACCTAGAAATGACCTGTAGGCCTTTAACCATCAATAAAGCACAGTACAAATATAGAAATCAATAATTAAGTACTTTAAGTTAACTTGCAGTTACCGCAAATACTGCTCCTTTCTCTCCACAGGCCTATTATATAGCCGATGAAACAACGGATAAATACATTTCAATGGGAATGGTTTAGTATAGAGCCAGTTAACTCAATCAGTATAATAACTGACTACGGGCTGGACGTTCGATCCCCGACTAGGGCACAGGATTTCTTTTCCCAGCTTCAGCGTCCAGACCGGCTGTGGGGCCAACCGAGCCTTCTGTCCAATGGGTACCGGGAGTCCCTTCCCCAGGGGTAAAGCACGGCCGGAGCGTGATGCTGACCACTCACCCTGATCTAGTGCCGAGGCTGAGAATGAGTAGAAGCTATACTGCTCTCCCCCTGAGCGCCTACATAACACGTAGCGAAATAGGTTTCCTTTACTTATTTTTATGATTTAGTATTGAAGTTAAGCATGGACCTGTCTTTGAAAAGACGGCGACTTCCTACAATCTGGGTTTTTAACGACTATTACAGCTCGAAGTTAATTAGATTCCGTATTAACATGCTTTTGAGAGAAATGGCTTCAGTAGACCATCAATCAAATACACAAGTTCTAAACTTTGTTGTCTTTCTTCTCTGATCATTCGTAAGGGAAAATGATTGCTGAGAAGGCAGTGCAGTCTCCAGTAGCCTTGAACTTGTATTCGATATATCGAAATATTCAATACATACAATATTTAAAATCGAGATTCCTTGTAACCTACTAAATTTGTAACAAATTATTTAAAAAGCAAACTTTTATTAACTAAATTTTATTTGAAATTTCATAAACCATGCGCTGTTAATATATATGTGTCATTGCATTTAGGTACCATTAAATTACTCTCAAATAACAAAGATGAACATAGGAGATCGTGTTAGACTTCTGTTTGTATGGACCCAAGATCGAATCTCTGTAGTAAACGTGATGTATCCTTGCTTGAAATTTTAAATGCTTTACAAGGTTTTATGAATATTATTTATTTCCTCCTTGGGAAATAGAACAAACTGACATTACTCTGATGTCAAACATTCGTACACACACGCATTCATCCATGCACGCACGCGGCTACTTGGAGGTCTAATATGTCTGTTACTGCCTACAGACGCCTCTATTAATTCGTCTAAATAATATCCGTTATCAGTCAGTCCATACGCATATATAACTTCTGGCTTATCATTAACTAAAAAAAATCACAGTGTAGTTTAGCCTATCATGAACCAGACTATTCAAAGCCCAGCTTACAATGCCATAGACCAGTGGTATTCAACCTTTTTTGTTCGCGTACCCCCTGATATAATTTCTCTTAACTTCGTACCCCCAAAGTTGTTGGTGTATAATTCAAGTTATACATAGTATATAATCTACATCTAAAATAAATAAATTACATTACTGATTATTCAGTGTTTATCATAAAATAATATATTTTTTTAAATTTCATGTACTCCCTAAGATGTCTTCGCGTACCCCCGGGTGTACGCGTACCCCAGGTTGAATACCACTGCCATAGACTATGCGTTCCAACAACAAGCCAGTTTATCCAGAAAATGAGCTAATTTATCTACACTAGGCAGAGCACGGCACAGCCCACCATGGAGGAGATCAGACAAAACCTAGCCTTGCCTAACTTCGAATATTGTGCAGTCACAGCTTCATCAAGCACCTCCGAAACGTCGATAAATTTCTGGCAGACTACTTGGCGCAACAGCCATGTCCATACTTTATACCAGATGTAACTCATCTTCGCAAGTTATCAGAACTGTACTACTTTTAAATATGACGAGAATGAACAGATTCTAGAATTTCGTTATTCTGAGTCGGTTAGTTCCCAACTTCATGTCATACTTTTTAAGGACCAAATTATAAATATTATCCTCTCATGTTTGCTTAGACCTGGCTTCATTTCTTGAGGTTTTAGAAAATCTCTATTGTCGTTCTCTGGAGAGCTCCATCGTGTCTTCTTATGGTCTCATATCATCGTATCTTCAGAGTTGATTGGAAAATTGTTAGGATGTTGATGGATTATGCAGTTAGTTGAAGTATCGATTTTCGGTCCGAAGGCGGAAAATCTCGATAGCTTCAATAGTTTGTCTCAATTCCTCAAGGCAAATGGTGGTATAGTAGCTTAACAAAGGTCAAGACAGCTTCCTCCAGTTATTTTCAATTACTTATAGTTAATAAGGCTCTCATTCAATGGCACACGACCTATAACGCTGAGAAGACATCGCTCATAAACGTAAGAAAGAAAATAATTTGTCCACTGTCATTTTTACTACATTTCAGTGTTGGAAATCGTAGACAAGGAATGAAATATTAAATCGATAAATGTGATTGGCTTTTGGATTCGAATTATATAATTTAAAAGTTATCTGATTATTTTTCCCTCTCTGTTCTTCCCTTCGGGTTCGATTCCCGGCGGTGCCCGAATTTATAACTTGTGTTGGGCAAGGCCGTGGTCTAGGCAACACGGAGTTTTCCTCCGTGGCATCCCAACAATTACTCCATTCACACACAGAAGAAGGCAATGGCAAACCACTTCTGGATCATCTGCCAAGAACGTATATGAACAGGTCCCAGTCCGAGAAAAGGATGGAAGGATCCTGTTCATATGGACCTGTCGGCAGACAGAACACTAAATAAATCAATAATAGTTCTTCCCTTATCACCTCGTGTTCAGGTTATCTGTAGCAGCCTAAGAAAACATCACGCAAACTTTGGTGTCATAGAGTCTAAGCCCAATTTCAAAATTTGTAGTCAAAGTATTCACCGTTATGACACTTTCTTTATGGAAGTTCTTTTAAAGTTCTTACAATCTTCAACGACTCCATATTACCCTACGATAAGCGAATCAATGTCAGTGCAATCTCTAATATTTAAACAAGGGTTATTTGTGTTGCATTTTACTTGGTGTCGTCTGCGATCTCTAAGTTGTGTGCAAATTTTTCCTGTATTTCCTGATAAAGAAATCTGGTGACTGCATTCATGTCTTAATTTAAAGGGATTAAGAGGGGGTCATGTGATGTGGGGGGATTCCCCCTGCCGTCAAAGTCAACACAGCAGAATGGTCCCGTAGGATCACGTGACACTTTAGAGCTGTCAAAATGCCACAACTACATTACGGCATGTCATGTAAAATTCCTTCGAGAATTACGATTTTGTCCCAAGGGAATCCCATTGGGATCGCAGTGTAATCGCATACACATAAGCACTTAGCATCTCTCTGTTCACTTGAAACCACTCTGTGCTAGGTTACAGGCAGGTCGAGGACATTTCTTGACAAACCAGAACGACGTTTTGTTCTGACTCGTTAATATTCTGGCCATTTCAAGTCGTGGTTTGAGTTACCTGAAGTTTCATGCGCTTAATTAAGCAACTCTGCCATCAAGTCAAAGTATAGATTCACTAACTCTTGACCTCGGGACTGGGTGCACGTGGTCAGCTTCACGTTCCGTCCACTTTAGCCACCACAGATTAAGCCTACACCCCTGTGCCAAAAATTAAATGTGAGGTTTGGTAGGTGGGAGTCGGTCTGGACACATTAAGCTAGAATGAAAATCTTTTGTTCCTACCAGAAATCGTTCTTTCAGCCCGTGGTGTGTAAGTACTCATTATTCTGACTGAGCTACATGCATCCCTGAATTTGGAAATTTGCTGTGATATATATATATGTATATAAATTAGGGACATTCGAAATAAAAATGTGTACAGACGGGAAAAGATTTGGTAAATTTGATACAGGGAGTAATTTCATACTTTAGTCAAATGGGTATATGCTATCAGCTATGCCAACAGACCAAAATACCAAAAATAAAATTATACTATTGCCAATCTCCGACAGGTTTCGGTTGTATTAACTTGCAGTAATAGAAAACTCCATGGAGCATCGTCTTCTTTCAATAGTCGCTTAGTTAAAAAGTAAAGTTTGTCCCACTATACGCCATGTAGGCGTTTGGGGGGAGAGGAGGTATAGCTCAACTCTTCCTTGACCTCGGCACTAGATGGGGGTGAGTGGTCAGCATCACGCTTAGTTACTCAGTCAAAAAAAATCCTCGATCTCGTTATAATGATAATCTTGGATCGGTTAGTGATGAACATGGCGAACGATTTCACCAAGATATTTCTAGTCTTGAAAGGCTTTCTCAGGGGAAATGGAGCGCATAAATGATAGCTGATTACTGCTGGTCGGTGGTAAGAGATGCCCCTGAGGTAAAATACAGAATAAAGGCCAATAGACAACGTCTATAAGGCAGGAGGAATTTTTTAAACATTTGCATATCATATGGACGAATTTATTGGTGATATTTGACAGAGTACAAAATATCTTCAAAACGCGAACTAACTAAGCTTTTTTTATTGTCATTTTCGAATTTAGACATCGGCTAGGCCTAATATCAGACAGACTCTGTAAGCTTAGCAGCCGAAACTTGAACGTGGGGCTTGCGAGGTTCTAAGTGTGACATGCGATATATTCTTGGGTCTACGAACTACTTTTTTATAAATGTTTAATTTTAACCGTCTAATCACAATAAAATATTTTATTAAATATTAAAATATTATTACTACAATTAACATTTAATATTTAAAATATATTAAAATTATGCTCTTTCTATCGAAATGTTCGATTTACAATTAGAGCATCATCTTTTTCACGACATGTTTCGGTTTTCAATGAACCATCCTCAGGTATACAATCGATATAAACTCAAACGTAATATTCCAAATGCAATCCTTCGTCAGAATGTCTATTAAATATCAGAAAGTTATTCACTTCTAGATCAATTGTACTTTATTATCATTTATTATTTTTTTAAGTTCATTATTACATAACTTTCTTCTAATAGGGGACCAAAGAATTGCTACCCTAATTATCTGTTTCCTTTAATTTGTTCAGAAATAAAATTAACGAGGTTAATAGCATTCACATATATTAAATTCCCTCCTTAAGTCACATTCATCTCAACCCGCTTTATTCCTTCAGTATAATTCTAGCTTTATCACGGATTCTGCCTCATTCTCTAACGGCCGAACTGTAACACATAAATCTACGTTTGTCTGGGGATGTCGTCCATAACCGCAGATTTGAAATATGATATTGTTTGGAAATCAGTTTAAAATTCATTTCGTACAGCTCTGGGGAGAGCGGACACTCCCCTTTACCCTACGGTGGAAGTAGCGAGATCTACCCATTATTCATTTCCCAAACTTTACAGTGGCAAAACTGTCCCCACCCTGCACATATGGACTCAGTGTCCGACTGGCAAAACTCAAATAGCAATTCAGTCCCTTTTACAAACAGACTGACGTGTAACGAATTCGGAAACAAACACTGACGGGAAGAGATCAATCGGGAGACATGGGCATAGATAATAGAATAATATTAAAATGTTATTATTTATTTTTTATTTAGTGTTCTGTCTGACGACAGGTCCATATGAACAGGATCCTTCCATCCTTTTCTCGGACTGGGACCTGTTCATATACGTTCTTGGCAGATGATCCAGAAGTGGTTTGCCATTGCCTTCTTCTGTGTGTGTGTTGGGATGCCACGGAGAAACCGGGGAAGCCCCCGGAGGAAAACTCCGTGTTGCCTAGACCACGGCCTTGCTGCTCTCAGAGGGGATTTGGGGAGCCCGCAAGAATTCAATAAAATTCAGAAGACGTATTAAATGTTTCATTTCTTAATTTTACGATTATTTGCCAAATTCTCTCGATTTTTTCTGTTGAGTCAGGAACAAAATCCATATTTAAATTCGTATCCGTTCGCGGCATACCCGTGCTGTGCCCGCTATAAATTACAAGCTCCTTGTAGTTGTTCGTCACCAAGGTAATTTGGGCGACCCCTATTCTACTCGAAGGACGTACTTAGTTACTCAGATTAACGTATAAAGCCTGATATGAAACGTTTGGGACTGCATGAGACTTACTGTTGTAGGATTTCTTTTTAAATTTGCTACCAAGACATCCATACAATTAGACCTGCTGATGGGGGACTGTCAAGGAAGGAACTTAACTGGTACTATTAGGTTATAGTCTACTTATTTAAAAAAATCATTAAGAACACATGATTTGTAAAGTTATATATTGAAGTAATTTAAATAAGATGATAGACGTTTGATTTTATTAATTATTTTATCTTTAAAATTAATATATTAATAGATTTTTTTACTTATATTGTATGGCTACTGAATGGTTTATAATATGGAAATACATTCAAGGTCTTCTGTTTGAAACTATGAAATTCTCTCAAAAATAACTTTCCTGTAACAAATGAATGAGCAGATAAGACACCATTTGAAACGTCTTAATACTCTTAAGGTCTTCTTAAGATCTGTTGGAATATCCAGAAGCATTCCGAATGCTAGGAGTATGGAAACTGGAAACTGTACTTGTGCAGAGGTTACACCTTTCCAAACTTGTTTAGGTCATCTTAGCGGTCTTCCCGAATGGCGGGTCCCATCAGACTGGCCTTTGTTTCTCAACATTGTACTGACATATTGCGGGCTTACACACATGTCAGTCGGACGCTGGAAATGGACCAAGAGAGGAAGATAATATATAGCCCAGGGAGTTTGTGACCTTACCAAATTCGGGGCAAACAATTACTCAGTTCTGGCTCTGTCTCTCCGTCCCTCATTGTTCAGGTCCACGTCCAAATCCGCGTGGTTACGAGGACGCCGCAGATCTCTGCTGCAGAAGCGGTTTCGTACACAGAGTAATTATTTCGCAGCCACGAGAGAGAGACTTGTATAGCACCGCTATTGAGTTTATGAGTTCGCGTGTCTGAAAATTGTTACGAGCTGGGATTTTTAATCACTGCCACGAATTAACAACAACAGGCCACGCACTGGACGACCACGGATAAATTCCGGGATTGAGAGAGATTCTTCTCTTTGCCACCACGTCCAGAGCGGCGCTGAAGTGCTCCAAATAGATGATTAGACCGAGATCAGTATGAATACTAAAATACTACAGCTCTTATTATTCATAAATTATAATAACATTTTCCATTATGAACAGATGAGGATGAAACAGCATCGTAAAATGAGTCAAAACATACGACAGATCCCCGAAAACTGAAGTTCTACATTGCGATGTGTCGTAATGATGACCTCGTTTTCACAAACGACATTTTCGTCACCCACGCCTACATAATAATAACTGCAGAAGAAATTCCATCGTCACTTTTCTGAAGATTAACTCGTAGTCGGTAACCATCTCTTCTGGTACGAAGGAAATACCGTAATTAGGTTAAGTTACTTTCAAACTTGGTTTAATTTTTTATACGAATTATCTGATGTGATAGCAGCAGCGAGTAACCAGGGCATTACAATGAATTAGAATGCCAGAATTAAACACGTGGCGTAGCCTTAAAATTCAGAAACAGCTGAGAATCGGCGACAAATGTAATCACATCACATTATTAACAAATCTTCACATCTCAGCGACATCCAGCTTCAGTCATTGCAATAATTTGATCGAAGGCTCGTCGCTTCTGCGTTTGAAAATCAACTTTTCAAATACACACACACACACACACACACACACACCACTAACTTTCAAAACGAGCACTTGGAAGCGTTTCGGAAATAGATGCAATTTCGTTTCACTTGAATCAAGCTGAGTGAACAAACACAAAGGAAAATCGCCCATAAGACTTGGCAATAAATACGAATTTTGGAGCCTAAACCGCGTCTCCTGTTTGTGTCTGACAGTTAAGGCTGCAGCTCTCTCTTCCTGTAGCGAGAGATCGTGCATTCTGAATGTCCTTTTCAACAATTTTAAACCAGACAGCATAGCACATGCTATGATGAACACACTAGCCTCTAAACCTTCAATCAGGATAGCATTAATTAAGATCTAATAACCTCCATCATCAGGGCGATGAGTATGAAGATTTCTGTCTTCTGGGTTATTGCACGGTGTAGTCTGGTCGATGTTAACCAACGTTTCAGAGGTCATACTGCCTCCGTCATCAGGGCGATTCATCGCCCTGATGACGGAGACAGTATGACCTCCGAAACGTTGGTTAACATCGACCAGACTACACAGCGCAACAACCCAGAAGACGGAAATCTTCATACTCACCGCTGTGAGAACCTCAAGTCTTACATCCTTCTGCCATATTTGTTAACTGTAGATTTAATAATTATGGACTACAAAAAATGTTGGCCTACTCACTAGAAGGATTTGGCGGAGTAAATGTTTAGCCTCTTGAGAAACAGTCAGCCATTTTACTGATCAAGAAATTCCCTCTTTTTCTAGAGCCCAAAGTTTCATTACTGCATTCGCAAGAATTGACCACTTCCGGCCCTATGCGTTATATGAGTCCGATCCACACACTCACATCCGATATTCTTATTATTAGACTCAACAATAACTTCCCATCTACGTCTTGGTCTTCCAAGTATTTTCTTCATAATTTATGACCAAAATTATAAACTCGTTTATCATAAATGTCATGAATGTTAAATACCTATTATACATTCCTTCATTCGATCGACCAATAATGTCCCACGCAGAGTACAAATTAAGAATCTCCTCTTTGTGTAATTGTCTCGAGCTTTCTATTAATTCGCCTCTCTTAGGTCTAAGTACTAACCTCATCACCCAGTTTTTAAAGACTCTAGATCAATGATCATTCCTTAATGTGCGAGTCCAAATTTCACGCCAACGCGAAATACCACGTAAAATTGTATTTAAAGTTTTCAGTATTTCAACTCTTTTGATTTGGTTTTGTGTAACGGGAAGATAAACGATTGTGAATTGAACTATTATAAACATTCCCAGAATTTAATTTGCGTTTAACTTTATCGTAAACGTGGTTTTGATTTTTCGCCATCTTCCCTTAATATCTCAACTTTTCCACATTTTCGAAAGATTTATCAGCTACTGTATCGTGATTTTATTTTGTATTCTGGTGATGAGATATGAGCATTTGCCTATTTGGTTTTGTCTTTCTTTCAAAACCAACCTTCCAGGTTATGAAATTCATTAACAATAAAAAAAGTAAGACAGAAATAAGTGCATTTCAGAAACATTTGAAAACAGATTTTATTTACATCTAAGCAGATCTCAATATAATTAGACCTAAAAATCCACCTGTTAAACTCATAATGCAACCATTAAGCTGCAGTTTGGTGTAGTGTTAGTTGGCTTTTAAAAAGCGACTGATTTTCTGTTGTTGTTGTTAACCTGAACACATCGGAAACGCGTGAGCACTTTTCCTCACATCAGTCGTACCATTTACCAGTAGAGAAATTCCCTTAAATGTGTACACTTTGACAGGCATACCCACCCTTAAACTGGATGAATAAAAGCATCAAACTGTAATGGTGATATGTGGGAAAGTGGGTGGTGGTGGTGGAAATTTGAATTTTTAAAACGTGTTTCTAGCTCGCTTAAGCTCTCTCGCTCTGGCGTAGAAAAAAAGAGCGGAATCAAGAGGTTTGAAGTATCGCTACTTTATGCTCCATTGATCTCGCACTGGACGATATGTCAGTTGGGTTCCCGATATTCACATTTTGTATACCTTCCATCCACTCCGTTCCGCAATGCAGCGCTGCTGTACCACGGAACAGGGGTGTAGAAGGGTCGTAGGATGCATGGACTTTCCACATGATTTGGCAATCACTACACAAGAGTTTTTAAAAAGAGTTGAACGACTATTCTTTGTCATAGCTTGACTGTAAAAGAATTCTAAGTCTGTAATTTGCTTAAAAATTGGGCAAGTTTCGAGATCGTACGTTTATGGAAAACCTATAATATGTACACACACTGTATTTCGTTTAGAAATGTTAAGTAATTGACGCTTATTTTGATATGTTACAGAAAAGTCCGCGCTTATGTAAGTACGGCTGTAGATATTTACCTGGTTTACACTTGGTTAAATTGGTTACCATGGCTACTGCAGAGGGCAAATCCTACACGAGGTCTTCATTACTCAGCCAGGCATCCTAACAGTTTAAATTTCGTTTACCCCAGACAGTTCTGAAACAATCCTGTGAATCAGTACAACATTTCACACGCTGTGTTACTGTAATTTGGTCCATCGCAAATCAATTGACTGCAGTCAAATAACCATTAAGTTATGTACGCAATTGCAAATAAGGTTCACTTTATGTGACCTTATACATCAAAGTGTACTTAACGGAGAGTTAAATTAGAACACTGTAGTGTTCTTGTCTAAATGCCGAGTGGAACTGCACAGTGACTGTGTGACCTGTCACATTTCATCATAATGTCTCGTGGTTTGTACACTAAATTCCCATTTGTCGCTTCACGAGGGACCAACATACAGAAATATGAATGTATCTTAAGTAAAATTAAGTCTATTTTATTGCAAAATTTTATCAGGTATCAGACACACGTAACACGTGCTTCTATGCATGGCCCTAAGGTTTGAAAAATTTTAGTGATTTATCCAAAACATATTTTCTGTTATATCTTCAGCCATGACTACATTTTCGCTGCATCTCCTGAGCTTTGTGGTTTGACTGAATGCATTTCCATCGTTGGCTGATTCTTCGGTTGTCCTGTACACGCTCCCAGAGCTGCTACTTAATTTCAAATCATGTTACGAGGTGCGATCGGAAAGTTTCAAGACTGTGTCAATAGCTGATTCTAAAGGAAGAACTCCACATGCGACGCATCTCGGCCAAGTTTGTGCCAAGGCTCCTGTCTGAGGACCAGAAGCAGAATCGACTTCTCGTTTGTCAGGAGCTCAAAGATCTTGCAAGAACCGACCCCAACTTCCTTTCTAAGGTTTCCTCTTCTCAAAGATGAAAATTCAGCTAAAGGGATGGAGATTTGAGACGATAGAAGAGATTCAGGCAGAATCGCAGATGGTGCTTGAGAGGCTGACAAAGAAAGATTTCCAGGGATGCTTCCAGGCTTGGCAGCGGCGCTGGGATCGTTGTGTTCACTCCCAGGGGAACTACTTCGAGGGTGATGGATGAATTTAATACCTGAGATAAGTGTATGGGTTTTTATACACGCAGTCTTTAAACTTTCCGATCGCACCCCGTAACTTCAGAATTTTAAATCCACATTTAACTGTTACGTACGATTATATGGAAGGTATACTTATGAAGACAAATGCTATTTTTCTCGGCTACAGGGGGCAAAGATTATGGCAGTATGCATTTTGAATGACGTATGTTTCCGAGTCTTTTGTGAAAGATGTAACACAAAGGTCAGGTTTGTATGTTTACATGACAGAAATGAAGCACAGGTGGAATGCATTCTCACGATATACAACGCCCACGCGTGTTGCAAGACATTTTCAAGGGAAGATAATAGGCATGTTGAATTTAAATATAAACTCTCGCCTTCTGAAGGCAGTTTAAACACGATGCAGTCCACGGTGTGGAGAGGAGAGTGTTACAGATTAGAACACAAAAATTGAACTACTTATGACGTCATACTTGAACCAACATCGCTTGCGTTTAAAACTAGAACCCTTGCGACAAATTTTATTTATAACTCGTCTTATCACACAGGAACATATATATCACGAACCCAGGACTCCTAATTTAAGACAAGAACGCAGATGTAGAGAACAGGATACTTAGAAGAATATTTAGATTTTATAATTTATGCTCTTTAACACTTAATATCGCCACGGTGGTCTAGCGGT
Organism: Zootermopsis nevadensis; assembly: GCF_000696155.1. The sequence continues at coordinate 22,545 of NW_019059550.1, read as the reverse complement.
TAGACCGCTGGTTGGCCTTGTAATCCTGGGGTCTCGGGTTCGATTCCCGGCGGTGCCCGAATTTATAACTTGTGTTGGGCAAGGCCGTGGTCTAGGCAACACGGAGTTTTCCTCCGGGGGCTTCCCCGGTTTCTCCGTGGCATTCACACACAGAAGAAGGCAATGCCAAACCACTTCTGGATCATCTGCCAAGAACGTATATGAACAGGTCCCAGTCCGAGAAAAGGATAGAAGGATCCTGTTCATCTGGACCTGTCGTCAGACAGAACACTAAATAAATAAATAAATAATAAACAGGCCAGAATGCTATGCGTCCTGTTCACTTGGTCACTTTGCCCAACTTTATGCCGTCAGTAATGCTGAAGAGTGTTATAAAGGGACAGAATTTGTGTTATTTTCTTTAGAGAGTGTCATAAATGTGAGAGAAAACTGGATTGTCCTCCATGAATTTGTTTAGAAGTCAACATATCTGGTCAACCGAAGAAGTTTGTAGTCAAATGAAGTAATAATTGGAAGACTTATAACATATTTCTTAAGACTTCTTTGAATTAGCTCCCTCAATCATGACTCATGACAAACCAAACCTCCTATCCTGTGGATACCAAAATGCCGTCCTCACTGGTAAAGTGGTGGCCACTCACCTCGATTTAGTGCCGAGGTTAAAAATGAGTGGCGCTCTCTCAGTACCCCACACGTCTCCTTAGGATAATGCTTTCTTAAACGCGAAGGGGGACATAACATGTATCTTCCACGAACGCCGCTGGGCCAGAAATTGAGTTGATAAATTTTTCCTTCCTTCCACAACACATTAATAACTAGGCCTATTATTGACGTCGGTACCAAAATACCAGAATTAATTGCTACATGCAGATAACGCTAATGATTTAATGACAGAATTATACATACAGAATATTAAATGAAACATGCAATGCTTAAAGTCATTTTATTAAGTAAATTGTTAATGGGAAATCTGAAATTTGTTTTAGCGTGTACATGTTGTGACAGATAGGTTTACACGAACCATCCATTTTTATTTGCATAATTTCTGCATAAGCCTATAATTTTGCATTCAAGAAAAGTGTACGTGCTATTTATATGACACGAAGTACATGTCAGATTATTACGCGGAATTCTATACCTGGCTGTTTTTCTAAATGACACTTCAAATTAGAAATCGTACATTACTAATAATGCAATGGTCACATGGCCCCGTGTGTGGGGGGGAGGGGGAGGAG
>NW_019059550.1:9137-21287 GCF_000696155.1 Zootermopsis nevadensis | reverse complement strand
TGGTGGGTTTGACACGATGATTACCGGCCGTTCTAATGTCATATGTAATTACGTAATATCTATTTGTTCGTTTCGGTGAACTGAAAATCAACAGTGCAGAAAATTGGCCTCATTTCGTATTAATAAATTATGACAGCGCTAAACTAGCTTCCTGTATATTGTACTAGTTTTTTTTACCGGCTTTAAACACAACACGATTAGAAATACGCAAACATAAGTACATGATACGTTACGATATACGAGGCTAGTCCACAAAGTAAGTTTCCCTGGGGCCGTTTACAGAAACAAAACACAATTTCATGGAAATATTTATTGCAACAGATACAGCAAGTGTCCAGCTATTTTTCAACATATTCGCCACCGGAATTGAGACATTTGTCATACCGTGGGACCAACTTTTGAATACCTGTGTCGTAGAAGTCTGCCGCCTGGGATTGGAACCACTGTGTGACAACCATCTCCGCCTCTCTTTCATTCTCAAAACGCTGACGCTGACGCTGACCGGACAGGAATTTCTTGAGGTGTAGGAAAAGATGGAAATCACTGGGAGCGAGGTCCGGGCTGTAGGGTGAATGATTAAACACCTCCCAGCTGAACTCCTGCAGGAGACTTGCTGTCCGTCGAGCCGTGTGCGGCCTAGCGTTATCACTGACCGCACTTCACAGTCGGCGGGAGCTGGAATAAGAACCTCCATCTTCAACAGCTGCAACGATGCTAATGTGAGAACGCGGGAAGTTCTGTTAGTGCATGTGTCATGCTACGTCATTGCTCTATCAAGTACGCATAGTCGCTTCGCGCAATATAAGGTTTGCTAGCTGTGGGACGAGTGGGAAACTTACTTTGTGGACGCGCCTCGTATATTGAGAACTTCTTCTCATCTTGAAAAAAAAAGATTAAGATTCAAATATACAAAACTATAATTTTATTTTTTGTGCTATAGGGGTGTAATCCTTAAACTCTCTCCCTCAGGGAAAAACGTCGTTTGAAGATTGCTGTCTTCTGGGTTACTGCGGCGTGAGTGTTGTAGATGTTCACCGACGTTTCAGAGGTGCTTGCTGCCTTCACCAGCAGGTCTATTGTCCTGTTGATGGAGGCAGCAAGCACCTCTGAAACGTCGGTAAACCTCTACCAAAATACAGACCTCCAAGAATCCAGAAGACTTCTTCATACTCGCCACCGCGATGACTTAGAAATCTCAGTTGATTGAGGGTGTTTGAAGACAAAGTTCTGAGGAGAGGGTAGGTTAGTAATACCTATGACAGGAAATAACAGAAGATTTTTACACAGGATAATGAGGGACGCCGTAGTTTGTATTCTTCACAACACATTACGAAGATGAAGGATCGGGGCAGTTAGCGCGCATGACAGAAATGAGTAATACATAGCAAATTTTAACCGGAAGGAGATCTAAGCATAGTTAAGATGTTAATATTAAAACTGACCTTAATCAATAATGTCTCTAGGATGTGGAGTGGATTGAAATGGCCCAAGATATGGTTCGGTAGCTGGTTCTTGTAAGCATATCGATTACAGTAAGGGATCCATAAAAGACAAAGAAGTGTTGGTCAGCAAAGCGACTATTAGCTTCTCAAGAAGAATTATGCTGTGTAGAATGTCAATAATATTCTGATTTTGATGTGAATCAATAATCATATTATAACGCTGAAGTATATCAACCAATCAGGCATGCCCCAATATCGACATTTAATTTTGATTACCCTCTGTTCAGATGGTAATGGAAATCCATGAAAGCAGAATTCAGTATTGGAATGACGAATTCTTAGCGTGTTCTTTCTCAACGGATTATGCTGGTTTAGGCTATATTTACATAAATTAGATAAATATACTGACTACAGCAGGGTGGTACGTACTTGTTAACCATGATAGCCTTGCTAACACTTTAAAAAGCGACATATTAAAAGCATTTGGCCCTATGTTTGTGGTTCACTGGTACTCCACACACTCCATACACTGTAACACTGCATAACCGATTATATAAAATGCGTCGTTAGCCAGTTCAATCCAGCAAGACATCGTAAGCGTTGTTAGCCATCTGGTTCAGGCTTACGATCGCCTCGAATGCTTGCAAGAACCGACCCCAACTTCCTTTCTAAGCTCCGTGTGACTTTTTCCTCTTCCCAAAGATGAAAATTCAGCTAAAGGGAAGGAGATTTGAGACGATAGAAGAGATTCAGGCAGAATCGCAGATGGTGCTTGACAGGCTGACAAAGAAAGATTTCCAGGGATGCTTCCAGGCTTGGCAGCGGCGCTGGGATCGTTGTGTTCACTCCCAGGGGAACTACTTCGAGGGTGATGGATGAATTTAATACCTGAGATAAGTGTACGGGTTTTTATAGCCGCAGTCTAGAAACTTTCCGATCGCACCTCGTATGGAGTACCAGTGAACCACAAAAGTAAGACAGAAGACTTTTCATTCTTCGTCCGGCTAACATGGTACAGACTGTTATATAACATTAATGTTTAGACCCTGCGTGATGGAGATGTCATCTCTGGAAATCGGTCTCTTTGTCTGGAACTACAGATCGAGTTTTTATTAAAGTACTTTCTGGCTCTGTTCAGTGTAGCATCTCTTGTTTAGCTGAAAAAATCCCTCCTTGTTTCTGGCGCTAAAGAACTGTTACGCTACATTTTCGTTACATAAATGCGCATAAATTTCGACCTACGAAAAGAACGCCTTTAATCGCAAATCAGGACAGAGGGAACCACCAGTGAAGTCGCCGTCACCGGGTCCCCTGTCCGCTGTGTCCACAGAAGAAGAAAAGTGTTTTCCAATGGACATCAGTGCGCTATCAATGCTCCAGGGGTGATGCTGTTAACATGGGGGTAGGAGGGTGGGTGTTGGGGTTGACTTCTCAGATTTCCAGGCTGTCACCCCCATCTGTCAAGACGAGCGAGCTTCTCTTTTGTGTCTCGGCCCAGATCACTCGGCCGTGAAATACGACGACCCACAAGTTTCAGTTCGCTGGACATTTAGATGCAACACTGGAAGAATCATAATTTTCCGAGGGTTTATGCTCTTTTCATCCTTGCCTACCATTTAAAGAGGCGAATCCTAATCTTAGTTTAGTTTTATTATTTTCTACATGAGTAGACCTGATGTACGTATGTATAATCGTTCACGCGTAGTTAGGGCTGCTTGTTAAAGGAACGTAGACCTGTTAGGTACTTCCCTTTTCGGTTATAAAAATAAATATGGAATGTAGCACGTACACAGTACGTAAAGTAATGGAATTTACTGTAAGTTATGCTTCTTGTGTGTACATACGTAAGCACGCGTGCAGGCCCCTGCCTCAAGGCATGAGGAAAGCCATTCAAGTCTGTGTTCATAAATTTGGTAAATACGCTTATAGCGTAGTTCGGATAAAGTGAACGCTGATCAACATTAATAATAGACAATCGAATGGGATAAATTAGGCCGGATCTCACCTGAACAAATGCAGAGAAATGTTAGAAACGAGTACATCGTGCAGACAATTTTATTTTAGCGAATAATCTCTCACAAACATAGCAGTCAGGAACAATGTCATAATAATTTCTTCCGCCAATGTTTCGAGAGCCATCCCTCCTCTCATCCTCAGGGCGGCTGATAAACGAAACTGGTTTCGTAGCTACCCTGAGGATGACAGCAGAGATGACTATCGAAACATTGCCCCGAGAGTCTTTCATCAACTTCGGTAGCCGCGAAAACTTCACTTTAAATATCGTAATACTCGCGGTGAAGTCCACAACCACAGCTAACAGTGTTTAGTCAATAAATTATTACAAACAAACACTAGAAGACGTTTCAGCAATATACCGACACTCGCGATTAGAGGAGGGCATCGTAAGTGCTACATTTACACAAAGAAAGTGCAACAGGGGACTTGGAAATTCGCTGCTCAATGTACAGCCATTCTGGCTAGCTAAAATGTCAGACATTTGACAGCTGTCAACAAAACAGGCCAGTTTTCTCATATGAAAAGAGCTTCTACCCTTCTCTTAGCGCTGGGCGTCTCTCGCTTGTCACTCAGAAAAAATAGCTTTTCGTTATTGTATTGTTTCGGTCGGCGCGGCCATTTGCAGAAAAGGGACATGCGCACTGGTCCTTTGGGATTTTGCCCTCTTTGGCAGAGATTGTCAATTGTTACCCAAACAACGTATTCACAAATTGCATAACAACAATTCCACTAAAGAGTGGGGGGGCGGGGGGGGGCAGTTAAAATGCGAAACTGTTCGCGTTTTTTTAACTCAAAACATTTTGATAACCGTTTCAATTAGAAAATAAAATGTGCTATGAATTGCAATAACAATACTCGACAACCTTTAAAAAAGTTAATTGAATTATCACACATGTCATTTTTGTAAAAAAAATAGTCGAGATTTTTTTTAATTTTTTGTAAAATGAATGGGTTAATAAATGCTGCTATTGTCACCGAAAGAGAGTTCCGTGACAGTGTCCCAGTGCAGCTGTTAGGAGATCAATGGGCTACCAAATATAACCATCGAACAACAACTAAACTGCTTAACTTCAATTGTCACGAACACTAAACCAAGCACACTCCTTCACAAACATTTACGTCTGGATATAAAATCGAAATTAAGGTAGGGTTTAAGAATACCATAACAATAACTTACACAAATATCTACTAGATTCGGATTATAGAACAATATATTAAATTAATTTAAAAGAACGTGTTCTCTTGAAAACGATTTGAACGTCCCACAGCGTTTGCTAAATTAATATAATTAAAAACAGATAACAAAACAATTTTTTCTTTTCATAAATAGTTTATTCTCAGAAATACGAATAGTTATGGTCTATATAATTTTATCAAATAAGTTATTTATAGTCTCTTAAGTGCAAACATTTAAAATAAAATTTTGTTTTCATGTTGAAGACGGCTGTCTTCTGAGTTATTTCGCCATGTAGTCTGTAGAAGTTTAACGTTTCATCTATCTCTAGCTACCTTTACTCGATGCAGTAAGAGATTCAAACCTCACTTGTTCTCATATTGTTTGCATTAGTACTTTTACATTTATATTTAGAAACTTCGTAATATTTAAGACATATTCCAAAATTTGAGCCAAAAACCCAATACTATAAACAAATGTAATCTACCTCACACTAACAAACAAATTAATTTTCTGGCGACAATCATACGTCCCGAAGTAGACTCCAACATCACGTATCGAATTTAATTAACTATATTTATTTGAAAACTAAATTAATTATCTACCACACTTTTAATTAAATAATTTCACCTCAAATTAAAGACGCCTCTCTCCGTTAAACATTATTATCAATAAAAATCATAAGTTTCAAACTTACAAACAGTTTGCTGGATGTAAGGTAAGAAATCAGTGACCTGGTGACCATTTAATAAGTAAAATGACTGATATGAATAGGCATTTATCATCTATCTACGATCAACAGAATTTGACATTACTACGTAACTAAACATTCATCGTGTCTGAGTGTGTTTGATCTGCATTTATCGAAATCCAAGTCTGCAGTGAAGTTAAGTAGAATTTTGTTAAAGTTAGAAAATAGCAACCAATTTTAACCCTTTGAAACTTTTATCCTCTAAATAGTATTTAAGAGTTCAGTCCGTACCGCGAAGAAAATACAACTCTTCACCATTATAAACTTCAGTTTTTTAATGCCATCTAAGAGAATAAAAGTTGTTCAAGGTGAGAATCCTGATAAACGCATAAATATAAAAGAACAGTTACTGATTAAAACAGGTGGTACATAGAATTACCACTGGGCTTTAAAGTGTTAAATTAATTCATGCATTAATATAGTCACCAGTTCTGAATTAAATGAATTCTGATGCCACTCGGAAAACAAGATATTGCCAAAATTATTTCAATAATATATTTTAAATTCACAGTCATATTTTGAATGCCTTCCTTTATAATAATAGTAAGCCTAATATGACAATAACCACAAGTTCGTCTTCAATTATATTTATACAATGAGGATATCTGGAGACTGTGCCGTCAGCCTTTTCGCTGTGCGACAGTTTCTGTGATTCCTAGTCTAGCGGCACAGCCGCCAAATATCCACACTGTACTTCACATTATTAATCTGTAATAAAAAAATTTTACGTCTATTACGTATACTGAAAAGTGATTGTTGAAATGTACAATATTAACCTATGTGCCTACTTTTTGATAAAACGACATTTTATTACCGGTAGATAAATCATATTATTTCTAAGATAGTGTAGTTGCGTCATATTGTACTTATTAAATTAAAATTAAATTATTTGGTTATTCCGTCAAATCACAATGTATTTAAAATAAGATAATTAAAATATCATTCTTTGTTCCATATCGAATAACTGTTCCAATTGTAAATCGATTATTCGATATGGAACAAAGAATGATATTTTAATTATTTTAATTATCTTATTTTAAATACATTGTGATTTGACGGAATAAACAAATAATCTATATTATTTCTGTGCTCTGAGTAACAGCAAAGCACAGCGCCTGGAACGGAGGACCCTCTGCTACAAAATTCCAATATAAAAGTATCAGTAGAAATAATTCACGTCAATTCTGAGTATCAATAGAAGCGATCACATGTCGATTCCAGTTCGTTTTTTCGCGTATGTCAAATTTTGCCTAATAACTGAGTAGAAATGACAAACTAAAACCAATATATTTTTACTGAGACCTACGTGATTGTCCTGTAGTTAGGTTCCATATTGCTATAATAGAATGAGAATGATGACTTCTGGTGTCTTGTTCCATTGATGGACAGTTTATATATAAAAAAAAGTCTTTACTCGTTCGGTTGTGGATTAAAAATGAACACGTCGTGTTTAGATTTCATCACTTTCAGTTCTCCTGTCCATCAATTTTATTTCCACGCCAATAAAGTTAATTTCTAGAGTTTTTCAAATTTTTTAAAAAAAAATCCCCTTTTAAATATATAAAAACGAGCTTAATGCTTTATTAACATTTTTGTTGACTATGAAGTGTATATGCGTTCGTATAACAATCCGTTTAAACCAAATACCCATAGCAGGGCTTCAGTAGATGTAACTGAAAGCATGAAACAGCAGTAATGGATGCATTTATGCATGAATACAAAGATCGTTGAGGCGTGTTGAAATCCCAGGCCCATTTGCGACAGACTCATGCTAATTAACTATTAGGGTTGGAATATGGGTGTGTGGGGGGGGGTGTCTATTGTGTGGCAGATACAGTGCGCCTGCTCATTTCGTTCCAGCCTCACGTCGCCATTTTAGGTCCCAACACACAAAACTCAGATTGAAACTGATTAGCATTACAATGAACGCCGCCTGCCAGTCGAAAACAAACAGCGGAGATGTAATAATCGCGAAACGAAGGTTGACTTATATTTAAAAACAACTATAGGAGCGTAGCAAGAAATTTAAATTAGGGTTGCAACTGTGTTTGAAATATTGACTGTGTAAAAAAGTCTTTGTTTCTTATAAACCGCGGGAGGGCATCGCTGTAGAAAATTCATCCAACCCTAAGATCTAGATCGTACTAAGACTCACGTCTACACAGTACCGAAACCAGGGCAAAATAAACAATGCATTTTGAAATAAAAATTCTGTAATTTTAAAAAAAAATTATCTATATATCCACAGAATTTACATGAATATATACCTAGGCCTACTTCTGCTCCGTCTCAGAACCTTACAACGTTTAAAAATTTAGTAGGAAAACAAATTACACACATCTACTTAGCCGTAATTTTATCCTAATTGAAAGATTTCGAAAAATAAACTTATATATCACGTACAATCATTTTCGGCTCTCGGCAACTTAATGTATGTTACGTCAATACCTGACTTGAAATTTAAACCATCTGGAGTAGATACTAATATCTTAAAAATGAATAAAGTGTTCATGATCCATTCGTCCCTGTTTCTACTACGGACTGTTAGAAAATTTAGATTTAATTTACGTAAATAAGAAGAAGAACACGCTTAGTCTTAGAAGTCATTTTGTCTTGAACTCACCGCCAAATGAGTACTAATTAAAACATCTTATACCACAAACAACTTAAATAAGTGAAACTCTCAAAAAATAAATACGTAGCCAGATGGGTCCTTTAAGTAGTTGCTTGTTTAATTTTATTAACAGTTTCTTCTCTAACAACAAACAACTGCAATCATAGAAATTTTATCGCTTAAGCTTATAATCAATTATTTCATAGCTTTGCTGCCCTGTAAAAACATTTGACATTGCCAAATTTTACTTCAACACAACTCAGAAGAATTCCTTGACAATCTGTATGTTCCTCACTCTGTAAATTCTTTTGTTCGAAAACTTTATTGCTGAAAAATGGAATATTAGATCACATTAATGTAAGATTGACATACGGCGCGAAATATTTACCTCGTTTCGTACTAGTGGAACAACGACCTACGTTACGTGGAGTGAAGAATGAAGAATGTTTTCCAGACACTTTATTCTTCAAATATTGTGTGGGTTCTGAGATTAGTCGTCTATTTTGGTTCTGTGACTGGAGTAATCTTTTTCTATCCAACTGTTTCAGCATTGCTGATATAGGAAATACGTTTAGATGGTTAAAGGACGGAAGGGTTGAATTACTACTTTCATATTCCTCGCAAACCCAAACCAGTTTATTTTCCGAATTGAGCATTGCATTATGGGTAATATTGCCAGCTGTCCCTTAACCCGAAGTTCACAGGATTAACGCACATTCACTATTCCCACGTTGTTGGGACCTCGATCCTTTACGGCATACGACCCTAAAACCACACCTTCAGGTGACAGGTTGTTACGAAGAAATATTTAAAATAGATGATGCATTAGCCAAAAACCTCTGTGATCAATGAGGCAGGAATAAGGAGCAGAATCTGTTAAAATGGAATATTAGATCACATTAATGTAAGATTGACATACGGCGCGAAATATTTACCTCGTTTCGTACTAGTGGAACAACGACCTACGTTACGTGGAGTGAAGAATGAAGAATGTTTTCCAGACACTTTATTCTTCAAATATTGTGTGGGTTCTGAGATTAGTCGTCTATTTTGGTTCTGTGACTGGAGTAATCTTTTTCTATCCAACTGTTTCAGCATTGCTGATATAGGAAATACGTTTAGATGGTTAAAGGACGGAAGGGTTGAATTACTACTTTCATATTCCTCGCAAACCCAAACCAGTTTATTTTCCGAATTGAGCATTGCATTATGGGTAATATTGCCAGCTGTCCCTTAACCCGAAGTTCACAGGATTAACGCACATTCACTATTCCCACGTTGTTGGGACCTCGATCCTTTACGGCATACGACCCTAAAACCACACCTTCAGGTGACAGGTTGTTACGAAGAAATATTTAAAATAGATGATGCATTAGCCAAAAACCTCTGTGATCAATGAGGCAGGAATAAGGAGCAGAATCTGTTAAGCTACATCCGTTTCATTAGTTTTTGCGCAGGAGCGAGGCACAGGATTTGAAATTGTCCAGGCCGCAAACCGTCTCAGTATGGAGGAGCCCTCGCTCCAGAAGAGCTCGTCGGTGACGGTCGACAGTTCGTTCAGCCCACCAGATACGTGCCTGGCGCTGTGGTCTGACACTATCCATTATTACCATTATTTATTATAGGGTGCCCCACTGCTCCGCGGTTATTGCAGGTTACAGTCGACGTAATGGCGTGCGGTGTGTCATTTGTCGCTAAACGGTAGTTAAGAAGCCCCCCAGTCTGTGGGAAACAGAGACACGTGACGCTGGCTGATTCATTCTGGACAACAACGCAAACCGCGTACGGCCCCCGGTTCGGGTCCCATTGAGTTGGGGCTACAATGTTCCCAACCTGTTTTTCTTAATAGAAGAAAGAAATGAGGTTATGAGACTACCGTGTCTCTGCCAACCCCTTCAATGTCCAAGCGATTAACCGATTTCCACGAAGCAATCGAACTAAAATATGTAGGATTGAGTCTGGTAGAAGTTTGGCAACGAAGATATCCGTCTTCTGGGTTATTGCGCTGTGTAGTCTGGTAGATGTTAACCAACGTTTCAGAGGTCATACTGCCTCCGTCATCAGAGCATGAAGATTTCTGTCTTCTGGGTTGTTGCGCTGTGTAGTCTGGTCGATGTTTACCAACGTTTCAGAGGTCATAATGCCTCCGTCATCAGGGCCCTGATGACGGAGGCAGTATGACCTCCGAAACGTTGGTAAACATCGACCAGACTACACAGCGCAACAACCCAGAAGACAGAAATCTTCATATTTTATTCGCCCTGATGACGGAGGCAGTATGACCTCTGAAACGTTGGTTAACATCGACCAGACTACACAGCGCAACAACCCAGAAGACAGAAATCTTCATACTCACCGCTGTGAGAACCTCAAGTCTTACAAGTTTGGCAACCTTTCAGACGGCAGCAAGGACCTCTGAAACGTCGGTAACCTTCCACCAGATTAGACGGCGCTACAATCCAGAAAACAGTCATCATTCAACTAAGATAACTCGACTTTAGTGTCACAGAACGAAGCTTAATCTGAGCGCACAGCACGTATCGATCTTCACCCTCTCGATAACTGTGTACCCTTCAAAGGAATTATTAAACTCTGTCTTACAAATTACCCTCTAATTTCCTTCCTGTGTAATCATGGAATTGAGGAGTACAGAAGGGTTAATACCTGTCATTTGTTACCTAAGAGCTGTGGACTTGTTTGGGGGAAAGGAGGGAAACATGTGCGCGGAGCAGCGGTCAATTGTCACGCACACGAATGCAAAACATACAACTAATCGCCTACTTTGTACGACAATCGTTTGAATCGATAGCGACTGAAGAGAAGTGCAGGACGCAGAGTACAGACACATCCCGCACATTTAGAATGCATAAATTACTGAATATTGACTAGCTAAGAGGCTATCATTTTTTGAAAATATTTGCAACATGGCTTATATATTTGTTTCTTAAAGAGCCTGAGACACGTTCCTGCTTTAGTGAAATCTGAGGTTCTGACGTGTAAAGATTTCTGTCTTCTGGGTTATCGCGCCGTGTAGTCTGGTAGAAGTTTATCGATGTTTCAGATGTGTTTTCTGCCTCCATCATCAGGTCGATCAGGGTGGTAAACATTTACGTGACTACTCAGTAGTCTTCAGGTAAAATCTTTAAAAATATAATCCAAAGCAAATCTGTCCCTCTGGTTAATTAAGCACGGCGCCGTGGTGACGTATGGGGGGGAGATGATGTATAGCTCCACGTATGCTTAACAGCATCACTAGATGGAGGTCAGTAATCAGCTTTAGGCTGTCATTTTATCCTCGGAGAAACAGTCCACATTGGATAGGACGAGACTGGGTGGGCCACAGAACCTGTCTGGACGCGGTCGCAATAAAATATTCTACCCCTGACGGGATTCAAACCCCGGTCGTCCAGCTCATAACACCGCCACGATTCTGAGTGAACTCTCCTCGTTGTTTTCCAACATTGTATTGGCCAAGCTCGAACAGTTTCAAAAACCTGTCAGTTTCCAGCAAACCAACATCTGTGAAGCCGATCACTTAATATACGTAATAATCAGTGAGAGTAATTTTTTAATGCGGAAGAAAATGTAATTAAATTCTGACTGTGGCGACTCTGGTAGCAAAAATGTGAAAGGGGCCACGACGGAGCCTAAGGTGGAGTCTGGTGGAGTCTTAGTTTGTTGGAGAGTCTAGAATGTAATTCAAGGCAGTCGTGACTTTATCAGGAATCTAACTCCTGTCGCTCTGAAGATGTTTTCACATTTAATTTATTTTATAAATAAAGTGTATAGGCTTAAATTGCGTACTATATTTTCAATTTGCAAAGATAATGCTGTACATGAGATGATAAAGTTGCGTCATATTGTGATAAATATATATTTGTTTAAATCTTGTCAGTCTAATCACAATAAAATTCCTATTAAATATTAAAATATTACTATAATTAACATTTAAATATTTAAAATATATTAAATGATGTTCTCATCGAAATGTTCGATTTACATTAGATCATCACTTTTTACACGACATGTTTCAGTTCTAAAAGAACCATCTTCAGGTGTATAAAATTATATAAACTTAAATATAATTTCTTAAATGCAACTTTTAGTCAGATGTTTATCAGATATCAAAATGATGTTTTCTTCCAGATTTTAT
>NW_019059549.1:426401-493452 GCF_000696155.1 Zootermopsis nevadensis | reverse complement strand
GCAGTGGTATTCAACCTGGGGTACGCGAAGACATCTCAGGGTGTACATGAAATTTAAAAAAAAAAAAATTATTTTATGATAAACACTGAATAATCAGTAATGTAATTTATTTAATTTATTTTAGATGTAGATTATATACTATGTATAACTTGAATTATACACCAACAACTTTGGGGGGTACAAAATCGAAGAGAAATTATATCTGGGGGTACGCGAACGAAAAAGGTTGAATACCACTGACTTGGACTACAGCTTGTAAATGTGTGTTATATTAATTTTTTAGGCTCCCGCTTAATAAGTTTAATGTACAATGTTAACAGTAACGGAGCACATTAACCTCGTAATTAACGCATGAAATGTAATGCATTGCAGGAACCAAACACCGAATTATTCTTACTTATTAATTGTTTTGTATACTTTATTATCTACATTATTTTTAGATCGCAGACGGGAAACCAAATTACGCGCATTTTGTAGTCTTTTGCCGTCGTTTCTTGTATTTAAACTTTTCCGCGTTTGTTGTAAGTACCAAGTGTACGACATTTTGCGTCAAATCGCTTGCAATGAAACAGCGGTGGACGTGATCCTGGCGGTCACGAGGCAGACGAGACGGAAGGGATCTGACGTACTTCATGTGCAGTAAGAGTGGCGTGAAATGTCTGCACCAAGATGGCGTCTTTCCATCTTGTTAATGGTTATTCGGATGTTTCTGTTTCAGGTTTCAGAAAGCAGTTTAATATGATGTTCCCCAAGTGGAGCTAGACAGGGGCATGGAGAACATCTGTACCATCACTCTGGCAACCAAGAAGACGCTCGCTACCACCATCATGATATGGAAGAACAGGATTGCTATGTATCGGTAAGTATTTCGTCGAGTTTCTCGATCTTCCGTTGGCGTTGACTACCTCATGTTAATTACAGTGTAATTAGACGACGTATTTCTAGTATAAATTGTGTTAAGTTTTGACAAATTGTTGAAATGGTGGTTAGAAATTATACGAGGTGCGATCGGCAAGTTTCAAGACTGTGTCAATAGAGTGCGAACCGGATGTAGTACGAGCTTCTGCCGCTAGGAGTTGCGGCCTACATTCATAGTGAATCAGTGTGCCAGCCGGCATCATCGAATTAGCATTTGTTTCTTAGTTACGGGCGTTTTGGTAGTGCATTTTACCGACCCTCCTGCGATTTCGGAATGGCGTGTGCATCAAATTTTGCCAAAGACTCGCCAAAACGGCTACCGGAACCTATGAAATGCTAAAGCCAGCATTTGGGGAGTCCGCAATGGGTCGTGCACAAACTTTTGTGTGGCATTCACGTTTTAAAAATGGCCGAACCTCTGTCGATGATGACGAGCGTTCTGGACGACCATCTTCGAGCACAACGCCCGAAACTGTTACGAAGATCGACGTCGTACCATCAACGACTTGTGCGACATTTTTGGGATAGGCTATGGGACCTGTCAGCTGATTCTAAAGGAAGAACTCCACATGCGACGCAAGGCTCCTGTCTGAGGACCAGAAGCAGAATCGACTTCTCGTTTGTCAGGAGTTTAAAGATCTTGCAAGAACCGACCCCAACTTCCTTTTTAAGCTCCGTGTGACTTCTTCCTCTTCTCAAAGATGAAAATTCAGCTAAAGGGAAGGAGATTTGAGACGATAGAAGAGATTCAGGCAGAATCGCAGATGGTGCTTGACAGGCTGACAAAGAAAGATTTCCAGGGATGCTTCCAGGCTTGGCAGCGGCGCTGGGATAGTTGTGTTCACTCCCAGGGGAACTACTTCGAGGGTGATGGATGAATTTAATACCTGAGATAAGTGTACGGGTTTTTATACGCGCAGTCTTGAAACTTTCCGATCGCACCTCGTATTGGGAATAGGACGGCGCAAACTCTAATAAGACATAGCAAAGTCCCGCCACAGTGTTGATAGATGAGCCAAAGGTTATTTGCGTGAAACAGTTGCTCGGACATCCATTTAAAAATATTGGAATGACGAGCTCAGAATTTACATAGTGATATCCACACCTAAACTGACCAACATGTATTTGCGTGGCACATGTCATTTGCTTCTGACGGACGGCGGGTTGTCAACTGCTGTAAGGTATATTTGTGTAAACTCTGTCACGTTCATTTTACGCGTTCTGCAAACTGTATATATTACTTAAAATTTTACTGGATAATTTTGATTCTACTCTTGATTTTTGAAGTTCTGTGAAGTTTACAATTAGGTAAGTTTTAAACTCTCCAGGAAGATCGTTACAAACTTCTTTCCCGACATCATTATTTCTTCAGTACAGAATCTTTTTATTGGTGTAACATGCAGAGGAATTACAAATAGGCTCTCCCTTAACCTTTCTGTACAAAGACACGGAGTACATGCAAAGTTTTTGCGAGACATAAATTGCATTACTGTTATGCACGAGTTAAATTTCCATTTACCATAACAACCTCCACTCTTTACTCTTCAACAGAACTTTTCAAACATTCATGACCTGGGGCCACAAACTTTGTAACTCACGGACCACAGAATTACAAAAACAGTATACAAAAACTTCATATCAATTCATTAAAGACCCTATACACATATTAGTCCATAATTTTAATCAATATATTTATCCAGTTGTTATTTTCATTTACTGCTCAGTTAAAATTAAACATAAGCCAGTTTCCGAAACGTCGTGGTTTCTTCTTTTTAAACAAAGACGATGGGAAAATTCCAAGTCTAATCCACCATCATCAGAACCCTTTAGAGTCGAATATTCCACATGACTTTCTACGTGTGAATCGATAAACCAACTACTGGAGAATTTAATTCATATAAAACAAGATATTCATTGCTAACAAACGTTACAGCGTGAGTCCTGATGATTTAATAAAAAAAATTGATACAAAAGACTCGTGTAGTTACATCGATTGAAGACAAGAAGAACTGTGTAATGATTCCTGGGTGCAAGAATCTAGTTGTAGACCCCTGACCAAGAATCTGATACTCCACCAGACGAACAGACCGCAACTCCACCAAATGTCTAATGCAATGGACGTCAACCAAAGAGAAGTGCCTTCATTCTTCTGAACACTCGACGTGGATTTTCCAAAAAAAAAAAAAAAGATATAAATCAAGTTTATGGGACGGAACTTCGTTCACATCTCGAACATGCAATGCGTAAAGCAACTGTCATTTCCTGGCTCCCGGCAGGACCTGCTACACACATAATCTGGTTTCAATGTTTCACTGACTGACACGTAACTCGTATCACGAAAACCTAGCAACGCTTGGCGGTCAGCCATGCAGTTCCTGCCTGGGGAGGATACGTTACAGTTGCGTTAAACTTTATCAGTAAACGTACTGCACTTGTGACTTTTTTACATCACGTAATCAAGAGGAACAGCTCATTAGAATTAAGGTCTATTTATGTAGGAACGTAAAGATAACGACACGAGCCCTTACCGATTTTTCAGAAAATATTATTCAACGTTTTTCAATGGAACTGTTTAGGAAAAATATCGTTGGAGACGTAAGTTGGGCGAGACTCGTTCGTGGAACGGACGAGCTCGGAGTCAATATAAACAGTTCCATTAAAAAACGTTGAATAATGTTTTCTGAAAAATCGGCAAGGGCTCGTGTCGTTATCTTTACGTTCCTATATAAATAGACCCTTACTGTTATGATGTCGCATGAGACCGAGTCTGCACCAAACCGACTGCACGTGTTTATATTACCGCTAGATTAACTGTAACTCCACTGTACAGTCTTAATTGAGCAGCTGATGGACATTCAGTTGATTCGATTTTTTAACCATAGGTTGGGAAGGAATTATTTATACATGAGCCTGCCTGCACGAAAATCGAAAACGAATAACAACTAGCAAAACAAATTTACGTTCTGTAGTATAAATTAATTCGTTAAATTTCGAGTTCTGTAAATAGTCTGCCGAAACCCGAGTAGTTTCAAGAAACTTTGAAATTAAATTGATGTACCTACCTGCATTTCTAAACGGAAAGCTTGGAAATTACACCTTGAAACTAAAGTCTTGCAGACATCGGTACAGCTCGCCGAACGCATTCGCAATTCTGCTGACTTTAACTGTCTTCACTTTATTTTAATTCCATTAATAACAAAGCACGACTAGTCATTAACCACTGCCCTTGTAACACTAATTTTACAACTGATAGTTCCTCATCTCGTAAAATATCCTACATTTACGAAACTCGAATAATTATAAAGCATACATGCATACATACATAAACACACACACATTTAATTTCCATGTCCTACTTTGTAACCATTAACCAAAAAATTCTAAAATTTCACAGATTAATAAAAAAATATTTTTATAACTGTAATGATTTGTATTACGTGTCAAAAACGTTCAAGTACCATGATACCTTTTTCATCACACTAACGAAATTCGGCGAAAAACCTCGCATCCAATTTCTCCGGTCCTTTGTAGCTTCGTCTCTTTTTCAGCTAAATGTTTTACTATGTACTTCTTTCTCAAAAACTTTTACCAATTACAAACGTTACGACATTTTTTCGTGAGAACAAAGACTATTACATGGTATTTACAGCTCGTACATTTGCAGGGCAGTTTCGCTACATGTAAAATGTTTTGTTTTCACTTTTCTCTCATTTACATTTCCACCAACAGATGGCATCTAAGTGGTTATACGATAATGGAGTTGCTCTAGGTAACCTAGTCACACCGGGGGGAGGAGGAGAGACTTTGGAGGTCGACGAAGCTTTCCACCGGCCACCACAAAAGATCAAATATTCATGGAACCTCCTTCAACGAATCAATCCGTCCTTCCATGTCAGTTCCCGTTGCCACAAACCAGCGTTCTGTGGGCACAGTGAACCACAGAAACTTACACAACGCTCGGCTACTGCACCAAGGAGACACATTCAATGCAGAGGCCGCTATGACACCTGAACAGATTTTATCGATATTGGGTCGAAACGTGAGGTTCTCGATTTAAAAGGCGCGTTGACAACACCACTGGTTACACCTGCGATTTCCAATCACTGAAATAAATATCGATACCTCGCGACACACCAAATCAAGCACAGCTGTAAAGTTGTCTGTCCCCACGGCTGTGTGTGTGTACACGATTGGGGGAAAAAGGGCGTTAGGCGACACCAAATCAAGCACAGCTGTAAAGTTTTCTGTCCCCACGGCTGTGTGTGTACACGATTGGAGAAAACCGGACGTCAGGCAGACTGAAATAAAAGTATCTGAATCATTAGTACCTGAGCCTAGATCTTCTGAGGCTGAGACAATGATCAGATTCCGGCAGAAATGATCGAAACAGAAAGGAAATAAATTATGCTGTGACATTTTTTTTGAAGTAAGAAAAATTGCCAGAGCAGTGGAAGGAATCTATAATTGTACCTACCAACAGAAGAGTGATAAAATTCACTGCAATAATTAACAAATATCACTGTTACCAAGTACAAGAAAATATTATTCAACATTCTTTATTTAACGTTAACTCCATACGTAGACGAGACATCAGCGTAAATTTTGACATAACTGACAAGAAAATGGCCAGATATTTTGCATTGGACAGGTAAAGTAAAGTTTGTCCCACTACACGCCATGTAGGCGTTTGGGGTGAGTGGAGGTATAGCTCCTCTCTTCCTTGACCTCGGCACTAGATGGGGGTGAGTGGTCAGCATCACGCCCAGGCCGGCTTTACCCCCGGGAAAGGACCCCGGTACCCATTGTAGAGGAGGCTGGGTGGTCCCCAGAACCGGTCTGGACGCAGAGGCTAGAGGAAAAATCCTCTGCCCCCGTCGGGCATCGAACCCCGGTCGTCCAGCCCGTAGCTAGTCACTCTACTGACTGAGCTATCCCGGCTCATGCATTGGACAGGTACTGGACAGAAATTTAAACTACACCAGCTACAGTACAAGGGAAGTATTTTCCAACATTCTCATTAAATTCGGCACACAAAACTAGTTACGTTCATTAAAATGTATTTAAATGAAACGTGTAGTAAATACAGCATAAGTAAACGCTTATCTGATGAATTCTATAATCATAATAGCCTTAAACAATAAGATGCTTTATTACCACCGCGTTTAAACTTTGCTTTACAATACACCACCAAGAAGGTCCAAGGAAACAAATGGCGACTGGAACTGAATGAGTTAAATCATCTTCTGGTCAACGCTCGTGATGTTATTTCCGAAGCAGAAACAAAAACATCACAACTAAAACACGTTATGGGAGAAAACCAGAAACTACGGGCGTTTGGGAACAAAATGAGGAGGTCGATAACTAGTAGTAATATTAAAATTAACAACCCGAGGAGGATAACGTGGGCGGATCATTTAGGGCGCATGGGCAATGCGAATGCATACAGCATTTTGGTTGGAAAGTAAACAGATGTGATAATAGTAAAATGGATCTTAGGGAAATAACTATGGAGCGTGTAGATTGGATTAATCAGGCGCAGGAGTGAGGCCGATGGCGGGCGGTTCTAAAATCGGTAATGAGTAATGAGATTTCTGCAAAAGGTGTGCAATTTCTTTATTAGGTGAGCGTCCCATTATCTTCTCAAGAAGAACTTCAAATTCCCGACCCCGCGTCCACAGTGCCAGCGGTGCGGATGGATACCGAATGTGACGTGAACCGGCAGGGGTGAAAACTACCCACACAACGTGACACAGCACAGGCCGCCAATGCATCTGAATTCGCTTAGCATTTCTAGAAAATAAACATGCGGACAGACATACGACCTCCGCACTGTGTTTATTTCACGCACGTTACAAGAATACCCATACGAAGGTGGCAGAAGGGTCGGCGTCTGTTTAGCTGGAGTTATTAAGCGTTCTTTGCACGAAGCGCATTGCGAGAACGAATTATGGGTTTGTCGTGTAAGTCCGTCTGATTTTACCCAAGAACCAATGGACGGATTGGAATGAAATTTGATATTAAGGTTAAATACCAACTCAATTTACGATATTATTAAATTACAAAGAAAATATAATACGCTAAAGCAACCGAGCACATGAACTGTAGAAGATTAGTGGTGAGTTCAGCGTTGTTAAAAAAAATTAGAGCGTTCCGACACGTCGCGTAGGATAAAACGGAATTCATCGAATTGATAATCGAAGTTCGGATAATCGGGACTACATTATACTCGTATTTGGAAGTTTTCGACACAGGACGCTGGTTTCAGATTCCGTTTCTTTCAGTTTAGCGTATCAATTTGAAATGCAAATCTCTTTACTTAAGCTACTCATCACTAACTTCGGCTTAACAGAAGAAAATATCGACTTCTTCGCTTGGGGAAAACCGAAGTCCCCGAAGAAATGTGACTCGCACAGAATAGGAATCATTCAATCAAAGTTCACTTCTCCCTTTAAGTCCTAATGGATAGAGAAGTTTTTATGCGACGAGGAGCCCGGTTTCACTCCTAGTTTACAACAATAGAGACTTGAGATTCCTCAGTTCTAAACCTTTTATAAATGACCACAATTTGTTACAACTGAACCACAACCTGTCCCAGCCGCCATTAGCACCCGTTACGAAACCAAGTAACAAATGTCAAGGCCTATACAAGACCATATTGACGACGTTAAGAGAAATTCAGCGTACGAACAGAACGGAGAACACACACGTTCTTCGCCATCTTTCAGTCCACAACAACGCAAAACAGGAATAGTTACTACTAATTGCTCCACCATCTTTCTAAGCAACGTTAAGCTAAATTAACTCACCCGAAAAGTCAACACCACTTTAGTAGCGACCACCAAATTGCATGATCTAAGTCCACACTAAAATCTAACAACGTTGCAACACAAACAGTACCGAGACGAGTGAAGACGGCTCAGAACTCGGTGAGTAGCAAAGCAAATAGAAATATAATTCAACCATTTTATATTATTTATTTAGTGTTCTGTCTGACGACAGGTCCATATGAACAGGATCCTTCCCCTTTTCTCGGCCTGGGACCTGTTCATATACGTTCTTGGCAGATGATCCAGAAGTGGTTTGCCATTGCCTTCTTCTGTGTGTGAATGGAGTAATTGTTGGGATGCCACGGAGAAACCGGGGAAGGGAGGAAAACTCCGCGTTGCCTAGACCACGGCCTTGCCAAACACGGGTTATAAATTCGGGCACCGCCGGGAATCGAACCCGAGACCCCAGGATTACAAGGCCAGCGTTCTAACCGCTAGACCACAGTGGCTTCAATTCAACCATATATAATTTTTTTGTGATTTTGTGTTAATATTGGCTCGAATACAGTACTGTTCTTACACACAAAAGACACTACAACATATTTCTTGTGGTTTTCGAATATGTAAAACGCATTTATAACATTCAAATACGTCTATCCAGGTAAAGATGCCGTAAATTTATTTATAAAACTGATAAGTCATGTTGAAGAATTTTTTATAAAAATATTAAAAATAAATATTCCACTAATGGAATATCAATTAGAATACAATCAAGCAACTAACTGCTACCTATGTAACTGTATTTTTACTACTGATAACTCAAAACTCCATGATCATAAACATTACGCTGTAAAATATACAGGAGCGGCATGTAGCAATTGTAACTTGAAATACAAGATAAATCTAACCAAACGTTAATACCACATAATGAAAAAGAATACGTATCTTATCATGCTATAAAATATGGAATCATTTTCATATACGAAATTTAAGAGAATGGCGTGATTTATATTTAAAATTAAATGATCACTATTAACTGATTGGATTACATGTTAAAATAAGTCAGTGTTCAGGTACTTAAAATAAAATAAAAACAGTTAATATTTTCATTTGCTAACAATTTTTATGGATGGGCATTAACTCAAAAATTACCTCGAATTTTAAATGGATTAATGTAAACTTGGAGTCGGGGTAGCTGAGTCAGAAAAGACTACAGACTGGACAACTGTGGTTAGATTCACCACAGGTGTACAGGTTAATTTTCGGGACTGACTCTGCTTAGAATTGACACCCCTGGACGAAGTTCTCTTTTTGTGCGATCAATTTCCAAGACCCGCTGCTGCTAACAATCTAACACGGCTCGTCACTCCACAGTAGAAGTTCTGAGGCGGACAGTAAAGTTCGTTAAACAGTACAGAACCTACCTAGTGAATAAATAAGAGAAGTTTCCTGCTTAAAGGCATAATAAGAACCAACTTTTTATTTGGTGTGCATGTTCTCAGAAATCTAGAAAGAATATTTAATGCAGAAATCTTCCTTCGCAAATACACAAAGCGACTCCGGATTCTGCCGACTCAATAACGGCTACCTCAATGTCCTGGTGCTTCTCAGTCACTCCACCCAAGTGTTAGGACATTACATCATAACTGAATACTTTGATTGAAAAAAGGGAGGATGGATTTTGGTGCATGCAACTTTCAAGCGATGTGCACGAAAGTTTATTTCAATGCACTGATCAAGCAATTGTCTAGAAAAACTTCAATCAGGATACTCGGCCTCAGGTCGGATAATCGAACCTGAGACCTGATTAATACATCGGTTCGGTTATTTCAATACGAATGTGACGCGCATCTTTGGTGCTTGATAAAAATGGCGTTAAGTCAAACTTAAATTGTATTGACTAAATTTCTTCTTAACGAACACCAAATAAATAAACTTGCGGTATAAACAATGAGTTAATTATCAACAAATAAACGAATCAGGTCAGCAATTGTTAAGTGTGATCACTACATATTTTTTTACTATAAAAATTTGTGGTTTGTCATCGTCGTCAAAAAATGACGTCATCAAACAATGTTACGTTATATTTGTTTACTCGGCATTGTTGTACCAACACAACAATGCCGAGCACACAAATTACTTGAATAAGACACTAAACTAACCCCCATTCGGGGGGGTTGGTTTAGTTTCTTACTCAAGATTTTAAAACGCAAGCAACCCGCCCGAAGGGGGGTTGGTTGCGTTTTAAAAACTTGACCCCCCCCCCCGAAGAGGGGTTGGCCATGTGTTTTAACCCCCTATTGGGGGGTTGGTTTAGTTTCTTACTCAAGATTTTAAAACGCAACCAACCCGCCCGAAGGGGGGTTGGTTGCGTTTTAAAAACTTGACCAACCCCCCGAGGGGCTCCGAAAGGAGCGCTGCTCTAGTTATAACAAAGGTCGCACAAAATCGTATCTAACAATTTAAGGCACAGTGATAACTATGCTGTATGCACCACGTGTTTTATTAATGTTCAGTACTGGCAATTTCACCAGCAGAATGTATTTACAGAAGAACCAAAATTAATAACCGACTCCAAACACAATTAGGTGGCAGAAACCAAATTCTGAAATGTTATTTAGCGTATTTATTTGCTTCAATGTGTTGAAGTGCTGTCAATTCTATTTGGAATGCACATACTTAATTTACCCACAAATTCTGAATAAATTATCTATTTATTATTCAAGTGCCCTATAAGTGAAGCAAAGTTCCAGGTGTTATTTAGAACTTACTACAGATTCAGAATATTTATGCTCTAAAACACATGAATTACAGTCATGAGAACGTTTTGCTCAAATAACCAATGATATAAATAGACTGAAAATAAAGGAAAACAGGGAAACTGCATTATATTTACAGTAGATCAACTCGCGCATAAAGTGGTGCTGAGTTATTTACATTTCTGTCGACCGAAGCTGAAACGTGAAACGTACCTCAGCGCTGAGATGATCGCAGTGACGATTATATCTCAACATTTCTCAACGACTGCGAAATGAAAACTTCGATGGAGTACACATTTTCCAAAAAGCTACTTTCTTATTTTGCTTAGTACAATGGCTTTGGAGTTCGTTTGCTGTAGGCAAAACTTACTACACACAGTGACGACTTGTATTTCGTTAAAGGTTCGACAATTCGAAACAGGAGACTGTAGGTCTTCATGAGGTCTACATTTATCGTGCACATTAGACTTAAGTAGGGCTATAGGAGGTCAGAAGGTACAAGGGACATGATTGTAAGCAATTCTGCCGACATCAGAATGCTAACCAAGACCTTTTTGTACAAAGGATCATATCAGCGGTTAAAAGGGTGATACTGTTCTGAATCTGAGGATAAAAATGATGACACAAAGGGCAGTTTTTGTGAAAAATGGTCATTTCACGAAACACAACAATTTCAATGAAAATACGGGAACAGACGATATTTTGAAACTGGCAATTTGGAATGAGATTTTGTACGAAACTAATAATGATGATGGGATTCGAGTATTTAACTTCGCCACATAAGAAAAAGTCAAGAGTACACTATTCCCATGCCTAAAAATTCTCCTCATAAAAAAATGACAAGTTATACTTGACGTCCGAACTAATGAGAGATTTGCTGTCATTCTGACCGCCATTAGGTGGTTCCAAAACGTACGATGAGCTTCCCAGTTATTTAATGTAAATGGCGTTTACGGTGTTATGTGTACTTAAATACACACAGAGCCGATCCGCCATTAGTTGAGCCCTGTTTATCAGAAAACAAGATTTCTGTTGACAAATTTAAAGTGCATAAATTTCCAGTTACTGCTCAAATTCCAGCAGAACTGACTTACTCATCGCCTTGATGATGGAAACAGTAAGCACCTCTGAAACGTCGGTAAATGTCTACCAGACTACACGGCGCGACATCCCATAAGGCATCAATCTTTATTTATAAATTACTGACTTTGAGGATCCGTCCCTCGAGGGGAAAAAAGGAAGAAGAAGAAAAAGAAAGAAAGAAGGCCTATCCCTGTTCCAGATAAATGCCTGATTATTATAGATGGTTTTCTTCCAAAATCCTTGTGACTCAACAATTCGTGTGTAACGAACGCTGATTATACAACCTTCAACACAACCAACACAAAAGCCCGCCACTGGAGGCACTACTCTGATCCTGCATCTACATACCACTTCTCTCCTTCACGATCCATTTACCTTCAGATCAATCATGTTGTTCTCCTTTTCCGTACGTTGCCCGCTTTACAAAGGCTGTCAACAATAGAATTCTATACGCAGTTCTTATATTCATCCCACCGCATCGTTCTTGACTCAACCGCCCTACCAATTCTACGTGAACTGCATGAAAAGCGACGCTCCTCCTTGCGTAAAATCCACTGTTCCCCATTATATTTATTTTTTGGTCCAAAATACTTTCGTAGTTTAAAAACAAGCGAAACATCTTCTGTTCTTCCTCAGGAGACTACGTTTCAAAATCAATCGACAAAGCACTCTTAAATACACTGCAATTAAATCATCCCTATTGATGTAAAATATTAGAATAACTATTTATAAAATCCACTCACCCAATCCGCGAACTGTAATGTTGGGAAGTAAACCTGCCAGAATGTAGGCGCATCTCCAAATGTTTCCTGTAGAAACAAATGAAAACATATTATTTAACAGACAGAAGAGACCAGATGAAAAGGATTCATTGCCCGCTCTTAGGATAACATGAAAAAACTGCAGCTGACTGAAATCTCGCCATGCCTGCTAAAATCATACCTTTCAGCATTGTTATTCCGTTGGTACGAATCGGAGAACAGATGAGGCTCGCTGAGCGCAAACCATGCAGTGGAAAACTGCCCTTATCGCAGTACCCCCTCGCGTCGCAGGCCAACAAACTTACATGGCAGTTACGCACAGCGACCTTCGCGCAGGCGCATTCGATACCCAACTACGACGAGCTCCTTGCTCACGCATAACAATTAATATACTTTGGCTACATCACAAACTAACTAGCTTGCCACTTCTGTTTATTCGCGGTCGATTAACAAGCGTCCAATGATTGGTTAGTCAATAAAGATTGTAAAGAATGCGGTAGTGTCCTACGTTTGGTACTGTTCAGGAGTTTGACGAAAGAGGCTGAGGAAAATCTCATACTGGACCTACAACAAAGACACTTCGTTTTATGTCGGCAGTAATGAGAAGAGCGTGTTATACTAACTCCCCTCCTTCTGCAAGATGCAAAAATATGGTGCAGCAACAGAATATTCGGGCAACAGAATAATATTCCAATTAACTTCAGGGCAAAGCGCAAGTTTATATTTATTTGAATGGTCAAGAAATACCTTGCTTTTGTAAAATCCGAAGGTTAATTCGCGTGTTTACAAAAGACAGCCTTTGGACTCTATCCCGAACCACCTGAGTTCAGTAGACGCCACATCCCATTTCTCATAGGTGCATTTTAATATTATCCTGGTAAGGACGCATCAACCTCTGAAATGGCTTTATTTTTTCAATTGAGGATTTTCCAACCACAATGTTGGCAATTAATGATCTCGTTACAGAAATCCGGATGCCAGCAACTCCCATGATCCCACTTCAAAATCCACCAATGAGCGTATCGTACCCTCTCCAGTTCCACAAACTTAGATAACTCCTGCAAAGAGCCCGATGAAACACATCAAATAATTTATTTTTTCTGCATCTTCATCTCTCGCATTCTTTCTCCCTTTTTTGTTCTTTTCCTGCAGTTGTCTGCTTCCCTCCTTTTCATTGTCATTGATCATTTAATCTATTCCTTTATCCCTATCTTACCTGTATCTCCTTCCTTCCAAAACATGCTATTACAGAACAATAATATAAGAAATACACATTAATTTCCACCTACTTGAACGACTTCTGTTGGATCCACTCCAATTTAAAGATCGCAAGCAATCACAAAGAAAATAAATGGTTTCATATAGCAAAATTTCAGGTTCTCACAGCGGTAAGTAAGATGATTGTCTCCTCGGATGTTACACCGACATTTCAGAGGTGTCTGCTGCCTCCAACATCACGATATTGTAAATAGTCACTTTATACCAGCGTTTCTCATTCAAACAAATTTAGCTGTATCTGTCCAGAACCCATTATTTGGCAAACTTGTCATATTTTATGTATCGGTTTGTAGGGATTTCTTCCCATTACCATGCACTTGCTGTTAAAACAGACTGCATACAGTCCCATAACGTACGAGAAGACAGTGGTTTCACGTGTCACATGGCTATGCCGTGGTTCATATGCAATTTGTATTTATAAAATACATACTGTAGCTCTGGCTAAAATCAGACTAATATAAGAGGTTAAAAGTTTTGATTAAAATTCTCAATTTAAAGTTTCATTTTATAAGATTTGATAAACACTAACGAGAAAGCTACTTTGAAGATTTCCAGGTAAATCCTATCACATAGCACAAACATTCCAATTATTACATATATGTACTTTCTGAATTAAAATCTGAAGTAATTCCTATTAGGATGGCTTCCAGTTCAAGATGCTTCAAGATATCTAGTATCATAATGGCCGACTGAAGATGATCTGCTGCACAGAAGTTTCCTTCGCAAAACCACATAAGTGGGACAAAATCCATCCCTAATGCAAAATATTATATCATAACAGTCAAACCTATATAGTCTCTCACTAACAATGAAAGAGTAATGCAAAACACATACATCTTGTGCAAAAACACAATGACATTTTCTAATGTGCCATGTAAACAGATCATTTGACCATGCCTCTGGCTACTTTGGTTACTGAACTTTGCTGTCACCTCCATTATGTAGCATCCTGGTTTCCACAGTTTTTCAAGTGTTTGTTATTACTGACCTTACCCGAACCTCCATAATATCTTGTATTGTTAACTTACTTCTGTGCCACTAGCTGATTTCTATTTCTGATGATAAATTCTGAACCATCTTCATAACAATCAGTGAATGAGTTGGACTTTGGCCTGCATGACAACCAGTCTTGAATGACACAAGAATCATGAAAGGAAGAGTGGTCTTGTTAGAAAAGGATTACTCCACTGGGAAAAAACAGTCTTACAGATGGTACCATCACGTCTTCAAAATGCTTATACTGAAAGATGTTTATGTGCTTTTTGCGAACAAATTGATTTCTTATAGTTCAATTCAAATGCAGAATCTTCAAGTCAAAATGCCAACCTGGGTACAGACATGGGGTACGACAACCAGTCACGAAAAACAAGGTACAGAAACAGAGTTTAGTTGATACAACCTTAAGATTAGTGTAACCCCACACGTGTCCGTGCTGCAAAATGTTCTGTTATGACAGTTAACACATATTTCATAACTTACCACCTACATTTCAGAAACATCCGTTTCCTTTACATAACCTCATAATAACACACCGTCGCATTCAGTGTATGGTATGCCTCATACACAGGATAAAGTGGGACATAAATTTTGTTTATAACTATGCTTACAAACCCATAAGACTATCGCTATACCTTCCATCCATATAGGATAATTAGCGACTTTAGAGTACTTAACAATTACAAACTGCTCATAATAGATCACTAATTTTTGCATTACCTTGTTTTGACATTTTCACAGTTACTTGGAAAGCAAAAACCAAACATTCCTACTTGAAGCCCGATCAATTGACTCGATAAACTTTATGTCATATACGATATTTACACAAAACAGAACACTCTGAATTAGAATTCCATAGAGTCTATGCTTGTCACAGAGTGCACGGTTTCGGTGATCTTAATCTGTGGTTCAGTGAAAATGATAGTACTATGGTTTTAACCCGGAAAATAAATCGAACTGTGCAGGTGATCTTTGATCATAATCATTAATTGAAATGTATCGATATTGTATAGAATGTGAATGGAAGGAAGTTTAAATCAGTCAATGCAATTTATTTTTTGTTTATCCATGAAAATTAAAATGTCAGTTTGTGCAAATTTTTTACTGTCGTGTAAAGTGGTAGTTAAAATTTTCCCATATGAATGAAAATTGAAGTAGTTCGATGATTTAAGTCGTTCGAATTATATTCAGATCATTCCCTTTACTGCTGTTTCACATTACCAGTACCATGTATTGCAGGCACACTGCCAGCAGCATTTTCATGATCCTTTTCTCAGTACACTTTCTTGTCATGGTTGCATGGTCACATAATTTATATGAATTTATGCCAGATGATTTCCTTTTCTTTGGATGAAGTGGCAGAAAATCACCTAATCATAAGGTGCTTGGCAGGGCTGTATAATTTGACATTCAGATAATCAAAAACCCTTCTTTATTTCTAGAGCCTGTCAGGGGCAATGCAATTGACTTCAAAATGTAGAAACCAAATAAAAACATTATGCCTCATGACAAAGAAATAGAAAGGGGCATGACACATTGGATCTGGAGAGCAGTATTCTTACAATCATCATGTAGTCATGGCCCATCTTCAAAATCTGAGCAAGGTTAGATAGCCCTGCCATAGCTGACCACATGGTTTGAACTACCAAGTCCTAACAGAAATTGTTGGTTCAGTTTGTTCAGCTGACCCCATTTCACAGTATAACATTCAATTCCACCATATTCCTGAAGAGCACTCAGAGGGCAGTAAGAACCTATTCTTGATGTAGCTGTTATGCTTAAATTTTCAGAATTTCTTGTCAGGTTTAGGTTACATACAAAAAATGAAGTAATGGCTCTATTGCAAGGGAATTGTTTATGGTAGGGGTAAGGAAACATCTACTTATTGTAAGAAAACCAATTGTTTGGGTTTATGACAATACAAAATTCTACAGTGAAGAGCAAGATAAGTAAACACAATTACAGAAAGGATACATCAGATATGTGGTACATAAAGTTTTCAAAAAAGTATTACATCAATTTCTTGATTGAAAACATTCACTATGTAAAAATACCATATTTCATGAATACCCCACATTTTCTAAATTAAAAAAAAATTGTGTGCAGCTTGTGATAAGGTTGGCAACCCCTCATTTCAATCACAATTTTAACTTTTACAACCTCTCTTCCTTCACGTACCACATGCCAAGCCATATACAAGCACAAGCTACAAGTGGATGCTAATCTATGTGATACTTCACACATTTTCTGGATTACTGACATTGATGTTGCAACCATTCGTGATATGTATAACTATGCCATTTGAACCTGCACTAAAACAATACGTGTACAAAAAATGGCTATGGGAAAGCATAACTTAAAACCAACAGGAAAATTCAAGCTGCCGAAAACTGATTTATTTTATTTACTTATTTATTTTTTTAAACATATATCTGTCTAAGAGCCTATGGGACTATATTATACCCTGTGGCCACTGTTATTGCAGAAAAGTGTGTTCCACCATTCCAGACAAAACATGAAGAAAATATAACAGATAAACACAGGCACTGAAAGCGAAGAAAAATTATTTACATACTTTTACAAAGCTCTTGTGTATATTCCTGAGGTACATTGAAATCTCCAAATGCCAAAATTCATGGGAACTAAATTTTTGGACTTTGCTGGACAGATATTTTTTAAGGGTTCAAGCTAAATAAATTCTGCTGGGGTACAGAATTTTCTAGCTTATTTGAAAGCCTTTATTAAAGATATATTAACAGTGTGGAGGTTTCTGTATTCCAAGAAACACAAATATTTTACAATAATACTCTACAATTTAAGAAACTTCTCTTCTTGGTGAATTTCCCTCTTCTATTTAAAACCTGGGGGTGTGGAGATTGTATTATCTTTTTTAACGCTGTTTTCCAAATGTTCCTCATAACACTGAAAAATTTAAAAAAACATTAATTTCTGTGCTATAATATAGAAACATTTGACATTTAGAACAATTTGCAACAATGCAAAGCACAGGTGTTTTTCAATATATAATGTAAAACTCAAGGATTGAAGTTTAATTTTTATATCAAAATACCTCTTACATCCATGAAGGAAATTAGAACAATTCAGAGTCAATACTACTTCAAATGGTTGATTCCCTCCCCCTTCTTAATCAAATTTAAATACTTACATGACCAGATGTGTAAAATTAATGCAATGCTTCAATGTAATAAGAACAAAATGCAAGAGTAAGTGCACACAAAATTTTGGCCAGAAAACCTTATGGAAAGAGGCAAGCTGGAAGGCCAAATGAATCATTGAGATTAATGACTTTTGGTGTCAGTTCCAGTACCAGAGATTTTGGAGACATTTAATACTGCTCCGTAAATTGTGTGGTTGAACTTCATTTGACAGAGATAAAATCACTAAGATATATACAAGTAGGTATAATGACTTACTGTTTGAGCCACTCTGAACAAAGACTCTGTCATTGTATGTCCAGTCTCCTGCACCATCTGAGAAAGGGCACCATTCTTATTCTTAAGCAAGATATACGGATGATCAAATTCCTGAAAATTTGAAAAACACACGATCATACTATTGCTATTTCTAACAGGATTTAATAAGTCTTAAATTTCTGTATTAATTATTACAAACCTATAATTGTTTTGGTTATTACACTCCTTTAGATATCAATGAAATCAGAATATAATGAATATCTTATGACAACTGAACAGTTTTTCAGATGAATGTGGTCATGTTTTAGAGTTTTAATATGTGAAATTCAGCTCACCACAACAGAACCAGTATCCACAACAAGGATACGGTCACTATCCATAACTGTGTGCAGACGATGAGCAATGGTGAGCACCGTGCAGTCTGCAAACTTACGACGAACTGTTGCTTGAATAAGTTCATCAGTCCTGAATTCAGAAAGATACACTCACAATTTCCAAAAGTAGAAATTAATCTCACTGCTGTAGATGAAATTTATTTATGAAATAATAATAATAATAATAGAGATCATGAATAGAAAAAGTATGAATAAGAATAATTTTAACTCCAAAACCAATTCAATGCACTGAAACTATTATGTCAAAAACATAAAGAAGTATAAAACCATAAGTCACAAAGCATCCACAGTGACAGCAAATTCAGCAATTTGTTTGCTATGTCATGAACATGGTTAAAGTAAGATGATTGTAATATTCACGTGATTTACCGAAAGAAAAAACCCTCTTTTCCACTTATTCTCTAGTCCAACTTTATTTAAAGAATATAAAAGATTCTCCTATTTTCAACTTCATTGTAATTCGCACGGAAACAAGGTTCAGTCATGATGAATCCAATAGTTATATACATCAATTCCTAAATTCTGTTCTATTAGCTCTGTGGTTTAGTATAAATCCACTCTGAAGAGAAAGTTTTCTGTGGCTTTCATGGACAGTGAAAAAAAGTGTAAAGGATACTGTCGAAACTATTATCACCAAAGGTCAACCAGAATGATTTCTATCCTACACACATCCTATGCCCTAGAAACAGTTTACCAGAAGATATAATGTTAATTAGTATGGCACATGAGAATTGGAAATGTATCCCTGAGCTCAATCTGGAAAGTTAAGGAAGAACAAGATGCCAGGTAGTAGGATTTGAGGTTTTCACAGTGGTGAGTAAGAAGATTGCTGTCTTCTGGGTTGTTGGGCCGTGCAGTATGGTAGGAGTTTGCCAACGTTTCAGATGGTATACTGCCTCCGTCATAAGGGCGATTTAGGGAGGATTAAATTTATGTTTCTAAGAATATTATCACTCACTGGGGGTCCACATTGGCTGTAGCTTCATCTAACACCAGAATTTTATTGTTCCTGATGATGGCCCGGGCAAGACACAGGAGCTGGCGCTGTCCCACACTGAAGTTGGTCCCACCTTCTGACACTCTGTGGCTCAGCCCAGCAGGTAGCTCTTCCACGACCTGCTTCAGTTCCACCTCAGCTAAAGCTGCCCACAAGGCAGCATCCGAGTACTGCTCAAATGGGTCCAGATTGTTACGAAGAGTTCCTGAGAACAGGATGGGCTCCTGCGGGATGATGGAGATCTTGGATCGCAGATCATGGAGTCCAATTGAGGCAATGTCCACATCATCAATTTGGATTGAGCCCCCAGACAGGTGCACCAGACGGAACAGAGCTGTTATGAGAGTGGACTTACCCGCTCCAGTACGACCCACAATGCCAACCTGTAATTGAAAAGAAGCATATGTATTTGACACCAGTAAAACAAGAATAACTCAGAATATATTCAAATGACACAGGCAATTAAATTAAACTTGAATTAAATAAGACAGAATAGTAGGTAAAGGGAAATTCAACATTCAGTAGTAAGAACTGCAATCACAATACTTCTTCCTAGAAATGTTATTCACTTAATTTTGCTGCTGTAATCACCCCACCATAGACATTTTTAGTTTTGTTGGTATCTCACTTTGCAGTGCTGTCCCTAGTCATTTTTGATGCCACTCTACACCTGATCCTATGACTGGAGGTCAAATTTATAGCCTAGTCTTCAGCTGGTATGACTAAAGCCCTCTATCCTTGACTTCTTTAACATTTCTTACAAAGGCCATTCTTTTTAAATATTCTAATCATAATTTCCAGGAATACATTCTGCCCACCTTCTACATATGTTAGCTCTTAATGATGGCACTTTTATTAAATACTTGTACACAAAATGATGTTTTACTTCTCATTCCATAATACAACAGTATATTTTCCGTACAAAAAGTTAACATCTCATACTAAAAATTACAGCATAGGTAGATATCAAATAAAGAAACTAACTAACTAACTAGATGGCTTACCGAACCCGAAGGTTCATCACCGAATTAACCAAAGCCCTCCACCGGACCCTGAAGAAATCACACACTAAATATATATCTGTGCTAGTGACTTTCACATGTAAAATTTATCATTTACCATTTTAACCACTTCCATAGTTGTCAAAATTAAACTGTGATACTGCCCCCTTTCAGCACCTTTTCCTCTAGAATAAAAATAACTTGATTTTGTTAACTTTTTATTAAACGTGTTAATTAAACTGTTTGTGACTTTGCCATATAAACTGTGACTTGACTTCTTGGTTCATCAGAAAAATATCTTGGTAAAAATTGTAAACAGTAAGTTTCCTTATAATTACCTTTTCTGATGATTTCACAGTAAAGCTGACACACTTTAAGACTGGTGGATCATCTTTGGAATAAGCAATTACAACTTTATCAAATACAACACTACCTTCAGATGGCCAGTTTTTATGTGGTTTTTTATCTGTAACAAAAAATTCAAACATATTTTCTGCACATTATCAAAACCAATAAGCTTCATACAATTAGTTTACATCATTTCCTTTGAATTTACATAGCCTTATAGAACTCAACTAGAAACATAATTTTTAAAGCATCTAATTGTGTAATGGAGGATATATTCACGTATCAAGAAACAGAAAAGAAGAAGTAAGGAAAAATAATGACCTATATGCGGTATAAAATAAATGCATCTAAAGGTGGGACATGACATTTTTTGAACAGAATAGAAGGCATGTGATAAAAGGCATTCTTTCAATGAAAGTTGAAACTGTCTTCTGTTAGCTGGCAGGCTTTAATTTTATTGGGAGGTTGCTAAACAATGCAGTTCCTAAACAGTACACAATTTTTGGTACACTGTAAGGTTATCAATCAGTCTGTGTACAACATGTCTGTACATAGTATTAATTTTATGAACATATGAGTTTGAAAAATTTCATAGTTATGTACTATACATGTCATTAAAGAAAATATGTACTCCAAAATAAGTGTTAATATGCAAAATCCCTTGAATAAACTACATGTCTGATGTCTTTGATCATCTCCCATACTTTTGATTTTCTCCTGCAAGAGGAAAACTTTCTATTTTCGTGTGCCCATGAATGTGTGTAAGTACTTTGACTATTGTATGAATGAAGGTTCTCATGGTGGTCAGTATAAAGATGGCCAACTTCTGGGTTGTAACACCCTGACAATGGAGGCAGCAAGTATCTCTGAAACACCAGTAAACTTCTACCATACTACATTGTGCAACAACCCACAAGACATACATCTTCAATTTCAGAAATGATTGAGAAATACAGTGAGAAGCATAACACGTTAGACGTCTTCCCTGAATATGAAGTAGGAGTGCTAACTGCCATAGCAATGTTCAGTCCTTATTCAACTGAACTTTAAAGTATGGACAAAAATAATTATTTTACATTTTTGCTATAGAACTTCAGGTATATATATATGCCTATTAGTGTTTGGTTATATCTTGCTGGCTCAAATTATCAACGTGTCATTTATGAAAATCGTGGTTCACAACAGAATGGTAAGGTTGGCATTGAAGGGAAGGTTTTGAGAAAGTACTTACCAGGAGGTGAGTCCAATGGTGGCTCACTCTCAACACCAGTGTACTCTAACACACGCTCTAAAGAAGTCATACTATTCTCCAGTTCAGCTGACTGCCGCATCCCCCACTGGATCATTCCTATCAGTCCTATACATTGGGTAATGGCAAGACCTACATCTCCACCATATGGTCCTGCAAGCATTTTTGGACATTCTAAATCCATTGTAGAGAAAGCAAGAATGAGTGACGATGCTCACAACAGTCATGGTGATCCATTCTAAAGTACAATGCCAGAATTTGCCTGGAGGAACAAACACAGAAATACTGAGGTTGTAATCATGTTGAGATACTCTTATAAGTGACCCACAAGCTGGGATTTTAAATCCTAGTGTCTCATCATATGCGACACCCATACGCAGGGCTTTGTGCATTTTGTTAATGATGCATTTAGCTCAGCGCAACAAATAGCAAAATACATTACATTTTCTTTACATATCTTTAAAGCTACCAGAATGCCTCAATATGTCACACTTAGTATTTTTGTGTTACTCTTCAAAATACCAATACACGGCCCCACATAACTCTCCCTGAACTTTACTTGCATTCTCTTCTGCATCCCTTAGGCAAAACATGCAGGACAATTCATTCTGGAGGAATGAATTGGCCATTGTATGCTGAAATTTACCTCAAGTTGACTTATTTGTCTCCCTATAACAGATAGTCTGCAATGGGACAATGGAAACAAGGTAAACTCCTAGCATTTTCAATCAAGTTTTGCATGAGAGCTAGTCGGAAATTTCTATGTTCCAGTCCTTGTTTACAAGGGGTGCCACATTGTCTTATGCCTGGTGTGTCACCAGTGAATTAATGGACACCTTGTTTGCACTGTCTGCCAGTTCCCCAAACTTGGACATCCCTTTGAATGCAAGTGGGGATGGTATCATTTTGTCATCAGTATGAGATTAAATTCGAAGAGTAATCAATTAATACATAAAAAAAAATAAAAAATAACTGAAAATAAACAAGAAGTACGCTGCACACATTTCATTAAATATTTACTGCATCAAAAAATGTTTCAAATAAAAGCGTCAGAGGTTACTGACGTCTATATTTTATGCCCCGTGCCAATTCTTTGCACAATAATCCATGTTTGAGAGAAATTAAATCTAACCTAAGCTTTGTGAAAGAAAGGGTTATCCTGGGCCAAAATGAACCAAAAATTAAATTCTTCTGACATGTAGTGTACACAAACAATATCAAATTTCATTCAAATCTGTTCATTAGTTCTGGTGATGAAACATGTAGACAGACATATGGAGATCCCCTCCATTATGCATTCATTTAATGTGTTGTATAAGCAACAAACATCAGAATGGTACTATTTGTGTTCCTTGTAAGTGACAACCACAAATGCATGTTAATTCAGATTATCATAATGATACATAGGTGCTTCACACTTTAGCCTATTTCGATAGCAGTGGGTCAATAATCCATCTTGCCTGTTTCATATCAGGCAATCTTCTTAAAGTTCTTTCCCCCTACAAACACACACTTGTCCGAACCTACAGACTGACTGCTCAAAAATGATGCAATCCACATAATTATTTACAAGAAATAATGAAAATTTCAGGCCTAATTTTACCTATCGTCTTTATTTAAACATGCTTGCCCCATAATTACTTCAGTTTATATCACCAGCAACACCAACACTGAATAATGTTGGTAATTCATACAGTATATTCAGAATTTGTTCTCCAGTTAGTACATAAAACTTCAAATTTTTATCACAAAACTAGTTTGATTGGAATGAAATAAATGCAGGATAAAGTCAGACGAAAGGAAATGCTAAACACCGACATAAAATCGATTACACTGGTAAATAAAATCCGAGGATGGTTTAGAAACAGGCAAATGCTATACGATGTCAATGTTAAGGTAAAGAAATTGTTTGTGTACTATTACCTTTATCAACAAACAGGAAACTGAAGGTGACAAGACCAATATACAAGAGGCAAACACTGTCCAGCCACAGAGCAAAAGCTCGACTCGATGCAATGAACATGAACCAGGCTGATGAGTGCAAGTCCTGAAAAAACATAACATAAACTGGGAAGTACCATCTAAGGTAGAAAGAGAAGGGTTATTACACATCAGAAGCATACACAGATGAACTGAAATCATTAATGGAAGGGGAAAACCAACATATTTGGGAAGATACATGTGCCAATACCACTTTATTCCTACAAATTCCTTCCAACATAAGCCTCTGCAATAAGAAACCAGCAACTAAATGAATGGCCATTATTATGCAAACTACTTTTAATTAATACCCTTAAAATTGTCACACAAGTTTGGGGTTCAGGCGGGCACAGGCGGGCGCACGTGTGCACACATATACAGCACAATGGATTACATTTCTATGTTTGACAGGAAAATATTCTGCTGAAAGAACCCTGAGAAAAGAGTATATTTTTTCTAACTTTCAGCAGAACATGGAGCAGAGCAGAGTTCTTGAGAAACACAACAGTTGTATCATCTAGCTTTCACAGCGACTAAGTATAATGAATTCTTATCGGGCTACCAACTGTGCAAGGTGGTTTAATGGAGGAGAAACAAACGTTTCGAGAATCATCTTCGTCAGGGTACCCTGACGAAGATGGTTCTTAAAATGTTGGTGTTTTCTCTGCTAAACCACCTTACACGGCTTGTAGACCGAGAATAATTCAATAAACAAAACAGCTGTTCAGTCAGTCAAGTTTCCCACATTCATGGAACTTGAAGGTTCACTACTGTGTTCAAAAAGGACCTAGTGCTAGTCCCTATCCTGAGTCAAATACATCCAGATCACTCTCTTATATCCCATTTCATAAAAAAATCAATTTTAATATTATGCCCCCACATATGCCTTAAAGTCCCAACCAAGATTATTTATCTCATGGGGCTTTATCACCCAATCCGTACCCCAGGATGCTTGCTTCACTGGGGCCCGGCCCCAATTACTATTGCTACTGGGGTTTTGCCTCACAGAACATCTCTCACCTGCTTTGGCCACCAGGCTTTAACACTGCTGTGCTTCAACCATCCTGGTCACATAAGTGCAAGAATGGCAAAAGGCCACTGTTGGACCATACTGTAATGTAACAGGTGTGAAGAACACTTCTGGAATGTCATTGTAGTCAGAAGAGTGTACCTCTCCAATCTTGTTAAAGACTTACCTGATGAGCGTCAAATTCCTTTTTTAGCATGGCTTCAGCACTAAAAGCACGTATAGTTGTCAACCCTTGGAGTGATGCACTGAGATGGGAGAAGACAGGACTCCGAGCTGAAAAAGGGAACAACTGTATGGAGACCCATCTGGCAATGACAAAATAAATACATCTTGAATGTGTAAATGAAGAACATTTTAAAACACACAATATCCTGGAGAATTTTCCTTCTACAAATGACAGCAATGCTTGGTTGCAATATCTACTTTTAATAGGACCCAAAGAAGTTGTCTTGTCAGAGTAAGATTATGACATGACCAAAATGACTTCTAATACCTAAATGAAATGTAATGTAAAGGAACTACTACTAACTGATTTAAGTTACAGTAATGTAAACTTTCAACGTACACACCACAGCAACAATGCTTTCTTCCATTCAACCACCTGACACAGCTGGTAGCGCGAGAATAATTCATTATGTATGATAGTAGTAACGACGGACAAGTTTGTTAAAAACTGACACAATTTTAAATGTAAGTGGCTGCAACCCATGTACATACTAAACTATAGCTATTGAAACAAAGATCCTGTTACCATTTTATTATAGACAAACACACCTAATGGTCTGAAAAACACTGAACTATGTAAAGAAAAGTCCAAATCTCACAGAATAAGTCACATAAAAAAGACTCAAAGAGAAGAGCCTGAGAAGTGTAAAATCCCACAAGATACAAAATTCTGCATTTCCATCTGCAGCGAAAAGTTCCAGGTAAGCACAGTTGTTCCAAATCAACACATAAGGAAAAAACTTAGAAAACATACACTGTGTAACAACTTTGGCTAGTAAACCAGAATTTGACCTTTATGAATGGATCAGAATCAGTGGGAGCCTGGTATTCTACACTTTCATGAAGTTTTATCTTTGGCACAGTCAAAGGCTTCAGTTTGTGATTAAATAAATGTGCATACAGATGTGAACCCAGAACCCTCTGAATAAGAGTCCAGTTGTTAAAGATCACAAGGTCTCATGTATCTACTGTTAATACAAGAAAATTCACCCAAGACTTTGTAGGAACCTGTGTCCATGTAATATGTACACGTATATTAAATAAATTAATTATTGTACCAAGAAGTATTAGCCTGGAAACTCACTGGTTCACTCCCAATACACAAGAAACACGTCAACTTACTGATTCCTTCAAGCCTCTTAACACTGCGTGATGTGGAGACATAGCACACCCTCAGCAAATAGAAGAGAACGAACATCACTGATGTTGGGATCAACAACCACAAGTTCACTACTGCCACAATCAAAACCACACCTAGAAGTGCCAATCCTATCTGCAACATCAAATAAAAATTGGAGCTTAAAGTCATGACAATGATTGGACTCATTTTCTCCCAGTTACAAAGCGCACCAAGCTGTGCTGGAGAGTGTAAACAAAGCTCCATGCATTGTTAATCTCGGCAGTAGCAGAGGAGATCAATTAGTCTGTGTCGT
Organism: Zootermopsis nevadensis; assembly: GCF_000696155.1. Next base: position 466,798 of record NW_019059549.1, on the reverse strand, counting down.
GCTCCCTGAGAAGCAATCTCCAGTACTCTCTAAACAAAGGGCTGAGCACGTCACAAGAGTCAGTTTGGGTATGCTGCTGAAAAGAAAAATTGAATCCCTAACAAGAATCTTAATCATCATCCAGCTACAGTAAGTTACTTTGTTGAGTGAATTATTCTGGATCAGGATGGAAAATGTAAACAACTTAAGTCAGAAGATGGTTGTCTTCTGGGTTGTAGGACCTCTCAAATGTTGGTAAAATTCTACCAGACTACACAGTGTTACAACCGAGAAGACAGACATCATTGGACTGACCACTGTGAAAACCTGAAACCCAAATTAAAAGTCAATTCTGGAACACTTCCTTGACTCATTAACATACGGAAAGCTCACTAATGGATTTAAAAGAAGATGATTGATTCTTCATTGTTATCAGAGAATTATAGACAAAGATTTCTAATGGATTTATAAAAGATGATCAATCAACATTCTGTGTAATAATTCACCATGTTAAGTGAATTAAGTGTGTCCCTTGTGACACAGCACAGCACATCCTCAGGCTGTGGGTGGTGGAGAGAACCTTGTATGGAGGACAGCTGCAGATATAATAAATAAGCACTCACAGGCAGTCCTCCAGCTTGAGAACTGGGCAAAGGCCTTGGACTTCACACACTTACAAACAGCAATGAATCTTTGGGTTCGATAAAATGTGGAGAATTAATAGACTGGCTGAGAAACTATCAATTTCTCAAGAAGACCACTGTTCCATGGAGTTATTTAGTTATTTGATTGGTAAAAACTGTTTGCTGCTAACAAATAAACTAATGCCATGAAGATGAACAGCAATGTTACAACAGAAAATTAAACCACAACCACTGATTACAGAGTACTGAAATAATAACTTGCATACCTGCACACAATCAATCAATGTATGGGGAAGAAACTCATCTACAGATCCCATATCCTTTGAGAAACGATTTAATATCTGACCTGAAAATTAAGAAACAATCCTATAAATATTAGTGTTATAATCAAGGTATTCCAGTTTCGTAAATTCATGTACAAAAATAAAACAGAATCCTCTTCAGGAAGTACTGAATAGAAAAATTTAAATACATTACATCTGGGAACCTCCCTTAGAGTTTCATACACATTATCCAGTTTATCATTAAACGGGAGATACAATGTGTAGAAAAATATTTATCATATTTACTATAGGGAATTCTTTTTATATACTGACACTAATTTAAAAATTAAACTGTTTTCAGTCTGCATACATAATACATTAGTCTACAGTTCATTCTGAAGACAAAACCTACACATACCTGCACATCTATATCATGAATGCTGTAACTTACAAGGCCCATAACTCAAAACTGTGATGTCTAAAACATGTTTGTAATGATATCATTTAAATCCTGGTACAGTTCTTCTCCATTTATCACTCTTTTCATCACTCTAGTTTTGTATTAGAGTGACACGCATCTTTTAAAAGCTGCACAAAGTTCAGATGCCATTTTTATTTCTGGATTCAGCTACAACACGGAAATCATCAAGCCATTACACTATTTATTCTTAGCACAATATATATTTACCTGAAGGGTTGTTGTTGAAGAACCACATGGTAGCACGTGTGATGCTGGCAAACATTTCATTATGGAGATTGACTGATGCTCTCATACACATTGTGAAGAATAATAATATACTGCTAAATGTAAGCAGGAATATGATGATTAAAAAGCCAGTGTATATAAGAACACACGTCTCTGTGCTGGGCAGCCAGGCACATTCCGTACAGTTTTTGGCTGCTAGGCTGGTGGAATTTCCGTAATTAAATGGCAGAGATGTGTTAATTTCAATGGCAAATGTCACATTTACTGTACTATTCTCAGGAAGTTCAATCAGACTTGCTCGCTTCTCTTCCACATTAGACCTACAAACACAACATTGCCACACTGCTAAATACTTCAACATATTAAATTTATGAACACAGAATAGGACAGGCAAGACGCCTGACTATCCTTCACAGTGTTATAAGTTTTACCTCCAGTTGCCCCAGAAGATAACTGTTCAGTTGAAGTTACAAGCCAACATAAATTTAAATTTGTTATTTTTTAACTACAATTTTAATCAAAGCACCGGTTTTAACCTTTATTCAATTTTAATTCTATTTTGACCTCTAGTTGGCATGACATACAAAGTTCGGCCTGAGGATGGTACAATTGTACTGAAACATGTCACCATAACAAAAGAACATGAATTTTATATCAAGTGTGTCGGTAGTTTTTAATTTCTACATAATGGCTGTAAGAGCCAGTAGTTTCAAGTCAATATCTCCATTGCAATTATTGGAATCCAGCATACAAACAGCATCATTCTTTCCCCCAGATTTCTCACAGCTTCAGTTTCAGCACTGAGTCAGACAGACATCATAATTAAATACAATCATTCCATTTGTTGTTTGGTGTTATTAAAGAGCAATGTTAATTTACCACCTTTTACAATGCACATAAGAGAAGACCTAAATATCCTGCTGTAAAGTTATACATTCCAAATGTCTTTAATCCAAACTCTGGTGATTTTGGAGTCAGGATTACATATATATGAGACACTCCTTCCATAGTGCAAGGGACTCATCTACTGATAGTCTTCATTCAGTTGATATAATTCCTAAAACGTAATACGTATGCCTGCTGCAATGAACACATTGGATGGCAATGATCCCCCTGTCAAACATCATTGTATCACTAAGAACAACTGTCTGTCTCGTGGATTTTTTCTTCATTCATTCTGCCATATGAACAGAAGCCAGAAAAGTCAATGGCATAAACACTGCAGACATACAACAAACAGCATTTAACAGCTATTATGTTATGAACATGCTCTGTACATAGCATAGGCTCTACAGGAATGCAGGAAATGTGATTTCCTGATGATAGATACAGAGAAGGTCTCTGAAACATTGGATTTCTAAGCTAAACTGACATGGATGAATGCCCAAAAGGATTTTATCACTCAAAGATGGTCATGTTTCAAAATTCTAACTTCAAATATTTCTTTCAATCTAATTTGTAGCAACAATCTCGAGTTATGTTGTCCTGCCTGACAGCATTGAGAAAACAATTTTGGAGGTACATTCTGTTACTCGCAGTGATAGAAAACAGAGTTGACCTTGTGACGCAGTTCACGATTCGACTGTCTGTACACTGCCTTATCATAATGCTACATACTTAACACTAAAGCTAAGACTCGCCAGCAGCACCATAACATAAAGATTTAAACCTTGTTCCATGACAAAGATTAATGTGGGCTCTAAATTATAAAGAAGGCCTCAATGTGTTCAAAGAAACTGAAGCCAGATAACATGGTTCAGATCAATGAGGCTCTGGTATCTTACCCCAATACCAGCAGAACTTCAAAAAAATGCTTGATGAAGTAGAACATATATACCTACCTTTTGGACAGATTTTCATATTATAAGAGAACGAACAATTAAGAACGCTTGTAACTGCAGCCACAAACACTCTGACATCAAGTACTACATTTCCAACTCACGTGCGCTCTCAGGATCTAACAATTTTACATCTATTTTGTCATGACATGATGAATCTTTTGTGTTCCAACATTGTATTTTAATAAACAACATTTTCAAAGCAATATGGTCCTAAAACCCAATAAGACTCAACAGATCTTCTTAATAACTGTACATACCAAACAGATAACCAGTAGTCTCCTGAGCTGATAGCAAGTTGTGAGAGTATGCAAACACCAAACACCAAGAGAGTGAACCCACAGCTCCCTCCAGCTGCGCAATATGTCCGATACACGCTGGAGCTCACAACACCATGTGACCTCATCTCAGCCGCAACCTCTTGCTCTGACCAAGACACTGAGCTCTGCGCATTATAACATAGTCATGTTGTGTTTACAATTCCAAAACTTATTGCTGAAGTTCAAAAAAATTATACATCATCTCTGGAAGACATCAATTACATAAAATGCACTGTAATATCCAATAATGCAGAAAAAATAGTAGCCAAAAGAGGGCAAAGAGCTGTGTAAATATGGAATTGCAATCAAAAGTTCCAGAGACTGTCTCCATCTCTATCAGGGCAAATGGGTGATGATGGAGCAATCTACCCTGATGACAGAGACACTTATAAATCATTCACAAGCCTATGGACTACCACAGTTGTGTGTATTATAATTGACTTCTATAGCTGAATTAATTTATCATGTTTGAGGCTACTCAGGAACCGGCATAGCTCAGTCAGTATAGTGACTGGCTACGGACTGGACGACCGGGGTTCGATCCCCGATGGGGGCAGAGGATTTATCCTCTAGATTCTGCGTCCAGACCGGCTCTGGGGCCCACCAAGTCTCCTATCCAATGGGTACCGGGGTCCTTTCCTGGGGGTAAAGCGCGGCCAGGGCGTGATGTTGACCACTCACCTCCATCTACTGCTGAGGTCAAGAATGAGTAGGAGCTATACCTCCTCTCTCCCCAAGTGCCTACATGGCTCATAGTGGAACAGCTTTACTTTACTTACTTTGAGGCTAGCTCAACCAGGTGGAAAGACAGACAGGGTTTCTACCCCCTTCCCCTTTTTTATTTCAAGATGGAAGCAGAAGCTAGCTTCCAAAACGTAGGATTTGAGGTTTTCACAATGAGTTTGAAGATGGCTGTCTTCTGGATTGTTGTGCTGTGTAGTCTGGTAGAAGTTTACCGACGTTCACCCTGATGATGGAGGCAGCATGGACCTCTGAAACGTCGGTACACCTCTACCAGACTGTACAGATGACAGCCATTTCTAAAATGTTGTGACTTTACTATCTTATAATTTAGGTGACCGACAAAATCCACATAAATAATTTTACAAAACAAAATTCAACAAAGACTCTTATACCTTTCATATATTATGAAAGCCATTTAACTTTATCATAAAAATTATCGAAAATACTACAATATAAAGAATATCTTATGTACGACAAGGATAGGCCTACAGTTCATCTTCAACTTTGTTATATAATTATATACAAAGAGAGGCCTCTCTCTCACACACCCACGCACTCCTATTGGTCCCCACCCACACCTGATTTGACACCTGCTCCAACTGCTTAGGGCCAGGCTACTCTGTTTACTGGCCGGTCCCTATAAACCTAGCGCTCATTCATCGCCCTGATGACAGAGGCAGCATGGACCTCTGAAATGTTGGTGGACATCTACCAGACTACACGGCGCAACAACCCAGAAGACAACAATCTTCAGTCTCACCGGTGTGAAAACCTCAAATCCTACAACTTAACTACAGTCTTCCAATATTTAGTATCACTAATCCATCCAGCAGAATTACTTAAAATCTACTAATCTAAAATCAGCTGGCACACAGATACACTTTACCAACTTTACAAACATTATCAAGTTACACATGAAGATATTGTAATATGGAGGTTTCTTGACAGAAATTATAAAAGATCACAGAGCTATTTTTCTAAATATCTCTTAAGCAAAAAGTCATTTGCAGCTCATACAAAAATGTTAACTATGCACAACCACCATAAGATATGCTTACCACAGTAGAAGTCTCTGATGCATGACGCACCCGGCTGTATGTACATGACTGTAAGCTATCAGTGGTGGACTTTTCCTTCTCCTCATGTTCTTCTGACTCCACAGCAAGTTTTTTGGCAAAGTCAATTCCAGACTCACACAGTTTAATATAAGTGCCCTTATCTTCTACTGTTCCCTGTGTAAAAAATCTAAAACTGTAATGACATTTTTGGCTCACATAGAACTTTCTTTTTAAAAAAACATTAGTCACAGCACAAAAAAAGAAAGCAACTTCATTATCGATTTTTTTACGCTGCAAGACACATGAATGACACAATGTTCTAAATAAGGTTCAAATCGTTTTGAATTTCAAATATCCATTGTGAACTGGATGTATGTTCAAATGACATGACATTTCTGACTGGGAATGATCTCAGGAATAAGATTCTAAAGTAGGATTTGAAGTTTTCATGGCGGTGAGTCTGAAGACAGCCATTTTCAAGATACCAAAGTACTGACATAAAGTCACTGTACATCCTGTACATCTCTCTAACAGTCAGTTCATTAGTTACAACTGTTTAACCAAGTAAAGTAAAGTAAAGCTGTCTCACTATCCACCATGTAGGCGCTTGGGGAGGGAGTGGAGGTATAGCTCCTACTCAATCTTGACCTCGGCACTAGATGGGGGTGAGTGGTCAGCATCATGCCCCGGCCGTGCTTTATCCCCGGGAGAGAACCCCGGTACCCATTGGATAGGAGGCTGGGTGGGCCCCAGAGCCGGTCTGGACGCAGAGGCTAAAGGGAAAATCCTCTGCCCCCGTCGGGGATCGAACCCCGGTTGCCCAGTCCGTAGCCAGTCACTATACTGACTTAGCTACGCCGGCTCATTCTGTTAAACCAAGTGCCAAAGAAAATTTACAAGACAGCCATGTTACTTTATATTCTACAAAAAATTGCCTTAACAAAAGTTGAACATATCAGAATGTCCTGATACTACAAACCATTTGAGGGCTCAATTAAAGTGGTGCTAGTGTTGCTCATTCCCCTCACAAACTGCACATCCAACAAGGTGACCTCCAACGGCATAATATTCACACCAAACTTTATAAAAATCTGTCCAATGGTTCTTGAATTGAAACATGAAATGAATGTATAGTGACTATAAATATGTTGTGATACAATGTAATAAACTTACATGATTGAGGATAATAATGTTATCAGCTGTATGAAGGTACTGCAGTTGATGTGTGACTAGTATTCGCGTCTTTCCCTGCAGGAAGTCACAGATGCAGTCATCAAACAAGTGGCGACCTACATGGGCATCCACTGCAGATAGTGGGTCATCCAGTAGATAGATATCTGCAGCTTTGTAAACAGCCCTTCGAAGAGGTAACAGTTGATGTTAATGACAAGTTCTTTAAAATGTAAATAGAATAATTACATGGAAGTGCCCAAGGTCAATCACCAGAGTTCAATTGGGTCCAGTCAAGTAAGTCACATTGAACTGAGATATGCTGCTGAGTTACTAAGGGCTGGATACAGACTTGTAAAATTCCATTATCTTCTGGTAAAATAAACAACACACAGCATGCCATGTTTCCCTGTGCGACTGGAATCAGCATTCTTTGTGTGCCTACCTCAAAGGCCCAAAGACATGAAACTCACAGAAGCTTGAGTTTCTGGAGATCTAAGATGATGGGCACTATCTCAGAAGATTTGGGCTTTGAAATTCTTCTCGTGGAGGATTTCACTGCATGCCGGACAATTTTAATCACAAATCTCACATTGTTTTTAATCTCATTGATAATGGTGATACATGTTTATTTACTAGTCACCTGATGTGGGTTTAAATTGAACCTTTATCTCCAATAATCAATCCCTGGCAGATGCTACTGGACTTTCCACATATAATAAGGAAGAATAACTTCAAAAATAGATGTCCTCAAATATTTCTTTTGGCAAAGGTAATAGGACCAAATCTGGAGGAATTTTCCAAATTAGTATGTCAGAAATCTGTTTTGGAACTACAATCCTATTAAATTAAGATGATTTCATAATCCATGGACCTCATTAAAAAGACAAGCCAATATAAGTGAAGTAAGAATCTGAATGAGAAATGAATTACAGTAACAATTTACAGTTCTTCTTGAGTTACACTGCAATAACAGAGACCTGCAGCCACCAAAGTGCAACTGTAAAGGCATGCAGATTGCAATTTAAACAAGTCTTCAAGGGGCAAAGCTGTTACACACCTTGCAAGACTAATTCTCGCCTTCTGTCCACCACTGAGAGTGATACCCCTCTCTCCCACAATTGTCCTGTCACCATGGGGCAGCTGTCTGAAGTCCTGTTCAAGGGCACAGGCCCTCACCACTTGCCTGTACCGGTTCCTATCCATGGGCTGCCCAAATAGTATGTTCTGTTGTACAGAGGCTATGAATAGCCACGGTTCCTGTGATGCATACGATATTGATCCTCCCACCACTATGGAGCCACTGGTAAGGGGCAGTTCCTTCAGGATGGCATGGATTAGCGATGTCTGCACAGCAATAAACAAACATTCCAGCATTAGTCCCGTACAGTAAAGTCAGAGCAGTGTTTATTGTATCTTATCTCCCGCATCTGTAACGAACCTTCCCTGATCCAACAGGTCCAATGATAGCCATTAGTCCTCCAGTTCTCACTTCCACACTCACATCAGTTAGGGTGTTCTCAGGCAAATCATCAGTCCACTTGGCGGTCACACCTGTAATCTTGATTCCACCAGAAAATTCCAGGGGATTTTCTGTGTCTGTATGATCACCTCTAGTCCGTGTATCAATATAGTCAGCCCCGTCTGGCTTGCTTTTCTCTGAATTTGGCTTCACTTCCGAACAGCCATTACTAAGTCTACAATCATCGTCATCAACAGAATCATGTACTGGAGACATCCCACTACCTGTATTCAGACCAGCCGCATGTGCTATCTCATCATATAGCAGGAAGTTCTGTAAAATAATAATCCAGAAAAATAAACAGAATCAAATATTAAAAGCTCTATTCAGTAATCACAAACTGTACCAATGTGCATGTTTCTTTGTATATAAAAAATAACAATCACAGAAGCTATGCTGTATGATGGACAAAATTTCAGGACTTTCATTGTTCCAAGAATGGCTACTTCTCGCAATAACAAAAGAAGTGATTTTCTTGAATTCAAGACAAGTCTTGTGTGGATGTCTTGGAGAATGTAGTGTCAACACGTGCGTAAGTTGATTCCACTTCCTACAAGTAAATGACCCAGTTTCATGTCACTTAAATGCACAACTTTCAAATACAGTTAACAGGGTAAAAGAAAATCCAGATACTGCCAACAAAATTTATAAACACATTCATTATATGATTTTAAAATTTCTTTCTTCTAATGTCAATCTCAAAAAGTAACAAATGTTGCTCATTGCTGTAACACACGATGGTTGGACACAAACACAAAAACTGCTGAAACTAAGTTTTCAAAAGAACATGTAGTCATTCATTGAAAAAAAATGCACACTTCTTATCATGGTGGAAATCTTCCAGCAGATTCTGTGTATGTCAATGAAATGACTAACTGCAACTGTTTGGAAGAAAATGTAATAACTGCTGGATAAACTTCTCTGTACCTTCACTCACTCATTCACTCAATGGGGCAGGATTTTTTTTTGAAAAGTCTATTGTATACTCAACTTGTCAAAGAATAGCTCACTTCCTTTATAGAACCCAAAGGTTCATCACCATGTTGACAAAAGCTTGCCACCAGACCCTATCCTGAGCCAGCTCCCTATGATCCATCTTAATTTTATCCTCCCAACTACGCCTAGGTCTTTCCAGCTAGGAGCCTCTCTGTACACTGTTAGTGAAATACTCTGGAACTGTATACAGGTGAGTCAGAAGTATGTTTACAAACTTTGTGTGGGTGTTCCAGAATCAAAAATAAGAAAAAATGTTCCTATGAACATGGTGTCGCAAATGTTTCATTTTCGAAATAATAGCCAAAAATAAGTTTCAATCAGTGAAAATGAAACATTTGCGACCCCATGTTCATAGGAACATTTTTTCTTATTTTTAATCCTGGAACATGTACATGAATTTTGTAAACATACTTCTGACTCACCTGTATACAGTATTAACAATAATCACATAAAAATACATACCTTAATCCTCTGAACAGAAACATATGCTTCAGAAATATGTGTTATTGCAAATGAAATATAACTTGTCATGGACTCTGTCAAAATGTTAAAGTACGCAGTCACCACAAACATCTGAAACAACAACAAAGTAGAGTCACCTTGCAAATGAATAAATATGCTGATACGATTTACCTTTCATATTAAAATCAGTAGGATGGATGGATTTATGTATGCATGCATACAGATCAAGGCTTCTCAACCCGCAGCTAGCATGCAGCATACTGATAACTTTTATGTAGCCCACATACACATTTTGTAATACTATGTGATAAAAAATAATTACTAATATCAAAAAGTATGCTTTATTAATGTCATCAGATTTGCCAGTACCTTTCACTGTGAGCAACTATACAGGTTAATGAAGAACATCTAATCAAGAAACTAGGCTGCGCCTTAGTGACAAACACTTGGAGGAATGCATACAAACTGCAACAACAGAAATTAAACCTGATATTGCAAGATTACTGAAGCAAAAACAGTGTATATTAACTCACTAATGACTGATTTTGTTAGAGAAAATTATTGAGTGATATTTGAACCTGTATGTAATAGCAACTCAGCAGCTTTTAATAAACAGCCAAGAAGTTTCAATAAATTTTCCTCACTAATAACCCTGCAGACAGATCAGAAGTGCATCTATAAATATGATATGCAAGTTTTCTTATTTCCTCACACACCAAATATTGTGAATGTGATAAACAGAATATATCATTAGGATATTAATAGATAAGTATGTTTGAGGTGCCCTCAAGTCTAAAATGTGTTTCTTTAAAAATGGTTTATGTCTTTACAGCTCTCAGAGCAATCCACTTGCACCTGAATGGTTCAAACCATATTCATTATATGTGGTTATACTCAAGAACTCTGACCAAAACAGCAAATATTCTTCATGCTGAATTCAACACTTCACATGAAATATGATTTAACAAATTTACCTTCTCAGGAGTGACACTCTCGTAGAGAAAAACATAGGTCACCAAGCTCATAAAAATAGCAATTCTTCTTCCTACTAACCATCCAAAACATAGAAGAATGCCTTGCATATAGGATGAAGCCCTCACAGCTTGGATTTCTCGTCTGAAATTATTTTAAAATCATTTATGATTCCATTATTTTCCACTCATGCATAAAGAAATTAATGATATGAAAGGCAAGACATTTTATATCCAACACAGAAAATAAGACTAACAAAATTGGCATGCAAGTATGGTTGGCCTATAATGAACAAGAAAAGTTTCATATTCAATGGACCTTCAAAATGCAGTGAAGAATGAAAATGATAAGGCAACAAATTCAATTTCTTGACAGAACTTACAAAATTGTCATTTACTCTCCCCCCACAGGCTTTCATCAAAAACTTCCTCAATTCCTTCTTCAGTGAGAGGCAAACTATGGAATCAGTATTAGAATAAAAATAAGCATTTTAATTAAGCAGAATGCAAATACGCTGAGAGATACTTACTTGCGAGCTACAGAAACAAGATGTGAAAATGGTTTCTCCCAAGCATACATCTTAATCACCTGGATGCCAACAACAATCTCATTCATAAATCTGATGCGCTGATCAGTTCTTTTAGCTGTGCGCAGACGTAGCGTAGATATCATCTTACCAATGAAAGCTAAAAGGTAAGAAATATACGTTCACAAACCTGAATATATGAAACTAGATGAAATAACTGTTTTTAAAGAATGGATGGATTTAAACGTAAATTAGCTAACAACAAAAGCAGCAGTTCAAATAATAAACTGTATTTACTGCATTTCTAACACTCTTAGTGCCACTCTCATGTAGAGATTGCCAGAGCCAAAGAAGACAGCAAAGTCAGCAACAGTATATCCTTCTGGCTGATAGATGGCATGAAGTGCCACATGTAGCCTTCAAGGTGACTGCTTATACTTTCAAATGGTAAGAATTATCTTTATGCTGGCAGAAGACAAGAGAAGTGTTCACAAAAATTAACCACTGTTAGTGGCTGTCCTAGAAATACTTCTGTTATGAGAATAACAATGACACTAATGCACTTTCTGTGTTTTCTTACAGTAATTTGTATTAGCTTTGTTTGTAAGCAATTTATCTGAAGCATAGTATTTAAACTGTAACAATAAAAAATATTACTGATAATAATTTCAAAAATAAAGTCTTTACAAACACCATTTTCTTTGAATTTTTCAGTGCATCTGCATTTTACACAAAATGGCTTTGTAATCTTTAGGGGAGGCAAGTTTTAGGCAATACCTCAGCACTAAAACAATGAATAATTTTAAATGAAGGACAGCAAACACAAGTGTTCCTCTTCCATCTGTATCCCTGCTTTAACTACTCATGTTTTGTATGTTTTTTTTATCACTTGATCTCTCTACATCATCCATGTCCTACTGGAATAACCTTATACTCTTCAAATAAATACCTGTTACCCCAAAAAATAATATACAGATATAGGCAACCAGTTCAACACTATTACATTACTTGTACCAACAGCCATGCAATTACAGTACAAATGACTCAATATACATGGGAATTCTGCTCCTGTAAATTGCCATGTATACTGAAAATGGGAAACATTAATACTTCTGGATTTTCTAAGTGAAACATAACAAAAAGCCTTAATTTTACTTCCCAGAGTCAAAGTTGTGGGGCAAATCAGTGAAACTAAACACAACTCAGTGGGCTTGAGCAGCAGCTTCTATCATGGATGCAGATAGGATATTGATGGTCATGATACTGAAACTAAGGAGAAACTGGATCTGAATGGTACACACAAGCTTCTATGCTGGAAACTAAATCATGTGCTCATAATTTCCACTAGAATGGAGAAATAAATAATGAAACCATAATATAAATAGATTTAATAAACCCTTTGAAAATGTAACAAAAGTTTTTGTATTTGTGAATGACAGTAACAATCAAAACCATACATAACAGAAAAGATGGAATCGTCTGGCACAGGACAGACACCAGTGGCAAGCAGACTCTTGTTAATGCAGTAATAATAATACTGCAGGCTCCATGCAAGGCAGGACATTTCTTGACTGGCTGAATGACTACTAGCTTCTCAGGGACTGTGCTCCATAAAGTGAGATAATTAGTTAATTTATGGGTGTAAAGCCAACCAAGCAGAACCATGTTATAAATGAAACATAGAAACAACAGCAGCAGAGGCACCATTATACAGAAGGCAGAAAATAATATGTGGTTGCACCAACATTAAAGTTTAGACAGGCCAGAGTAACATCAATAGTCAAAATATCTAGTCTACTTCACAACAGCTGGTACATTTAACAGAAAGAAAGAAAACATGGTGGTTACATACAGGGCTGTGGAGTTGGAAGCAATTTTAGGTAGAGTTCAAGTTCGTAAAAATGTACCTACTCCGACTCCAACCTTGATATAAAATCTTAAGAAAATACTATTTTAACACTTTCGCTACCGTGTGAGCCGCCGGCGGCCTCACACTTAGGGAGATTCAATGACGCATTGAGCCACATGGTGTGGGAATAATGCTTTGTAACTTTTGCTCTGGTACCTTAAGAATACAAACTGTCTACAAATCAATTGATTTGTGCAATAACCATTAGACTTATACTTAAATATAGGTTATAAGTCTAAAAAGTAGCCTTTTGATTCACGTGGTGGTAATGAGATCTCTTATGGTACCATTTACCATTTTAGTAGGTTTACCATTATTAATACATATTGAGCTTTTATGAAGGAGTCAGAGGATTTAGTACCGACTCCAGAGCCCTGGTCACTTATCACTTATAAAGTGAAGAAATCAGAATAGAATTATTACAAATTATAAAGTGTGAGTAGAGGAAATCTACAGATATCACAAACCTTCAAGAACAATATGAAATATTGGTTTCAAGTACCTTGCAGTGGAATTAGAAGCACAACACTTGCCACTCCAGAAAACATAGCAATTCCAATCTGCTGCCACACCAAGTACATAATAATCACCATTTGTATTGGCCCAATCCAAACATATGCCACAAACAAAAACATTGCATCAAATCGGCTTGCATCGTTTGACAGAAGGTTCACCGCTTGACCAACAGTTGTTTCACCCAAAGCAGTCTTACTCAACTTTAATGCCTGAAATTATAATGCCAACACTGAGAACAATAAATACAGATTAAGCAATGTGATGCAGCATGGACAGAGACCAAACACAAGTAGAAACTGAGGTTCTCACAATTTGTGAAAATGTCAATGGTGGTCTTTTGAGTTATGAAGCCATATGGACTTGTAGATGGGTACCAATATTTTGGAGGAACATACTGCTTCCATCTTCAGGACTCAACTGTTAGGAGAAGGAGAAAATCCCTAAAATGGGTATTCCTTAATAGTTGTCCTTTGTAGGCTGTTCTAAAAACTAAACCTGTCTTGGTCCTTGTACTAAATCCCATGAAAACCATCCACTTCCTAAGACCCTTCATTTCAGCCCTGAAGAAGGAGACAGTATCTTTCTCTGAAACCTTGATATTCACCTACAAGTCGACACAGTATCACAACCAAGAAGACCATCCACCATGTTACACCACAGTAAACCCAAATAATCTGGACATGAATTATGAAAGGAAATACAACATAACCCTAGATTAGATTAATATGGGTGGCATAAATGATCATGATTCTTACACTGCAACCAGAATTCATAAACATAGCACACAAAAATTTCAGAAATTATACTGGAAGGGAAGTCTACCAAGACAGTTCAGAGCCTTTAGCCAAAGGGCTATATTTAAGAACAAATCAGCAGCACAGTTACACCAAACCACTATCACTGGACAAAGACTGCTAAATATCAAAACTGAATGGGTCAAGAATTCAACTTATTTTATTATTATAAATGCTCCAGAAAAGTATATTAGACATACGCTTGTATATACTCTGAATACTAGTGTATTTCCTAAAGGCTGACAGAACATTTCCTGCTACTATATCTACAATATAGCCACCTGCTGCTTATATTACAAAGTAACGACAAAGCTGGAGGTCATGGCTCACCTATAAACTAGTAACCCTCACAGTATTTCTTACCTTTCTGTAAATCAAAGAACAAAGTCCAATTCTAATCTTCATTCCAACATGAAAAACACCCAAATTATGAGGATGACAGACAAATGCGGTAAGAAATGTGCAGCCAACAATGCAGGCGGCATATCCAAAAGCCGCAGTACGAGTAACAGCGTCTGTTGGAGCAAAGTAACGAATCAGTCCTCCAAGAAACAGCGGCTGCGTCAACCTGCGCGTCAAAAGCAAGAAACTCTGTTATTAATAGAATTCTATCAAACTATACATTAGTTTGTGACAAACTACATTTATGTTGGAATGGTAATGGTAGACATGAATATTATCATATGAATATATTTTATATGGTTTCTTGACAAATATCACTGTTAAGCATATCAGAAAAATTAATCTGTTGTGCTCCAATATCAGGCATGATTAAACAATTAAGATGTCACTTCCACATAGTCAGCTAAAAAAAGTTGTGTGTGTGTGTGTGTGTATGTTGGGGAAAGTAAGCAACTACAATTGTAGAAGGTGTTACTGCAAAACAGAAACAGCCTCATATGTTGTTTGTGATTGTGAGGCATTGGCTGAACTTTTATTTTGCTACTTGAGTAGTTTATTCCCGAAACCAGGCGACTATCATGTGATTCCACTAAATAGGGTACTGTCGTTCATTGCTAGCACAGGGCTCCTAGAAGATTATAAGAAGAGCACGAATAAAAAAGCACCTAATGGTCGCACTGCAAGAGTCACCTCGCACCAACCTCATTTACATACACATGTTACCATAAAACCCTGAATGTTGGTGAAACCTGGAATTACCAGACACGCCTAGGTTTTACCAAACTGTGTTGGTAAAAGGTCAAAAAAAGAACTATTCGCGTCTTATTTTGGGGTCTTACCGATGGGTGTTGGTAAATGTTAGGATGTACCATAAGAAGGTTAGGTTAGCAAATCCTGTGGTGTGTTATAAGTCTTGAAACAGCTGTGAAAAAATGTACTCTGATAATTGAAATGTCTCATATTTTTTTATTTCACAATTTTTCTATTTCTTGCAGTGTTTTTATCTATTATTCTGACTTCTGTTAAACTTGTTTTAAAGAAACTTAGATAAGGAATGTATGTTTCTAAAGTTGTAATTTATGGAACCGCAAATATAAAAAAACATTGATTACAAGACCGAGTTACTAAATTTATACCATTCTCTTTACTTTTACCGTCTTCTCGTGGAATATGGGGTTTTACCAACAGTGAATGGTAAAGCCCTGAAATAAGACGTGAATCTTTCTCTTTTTGGCCTTTTACCAATACTCTTTGGTAAAACCTAGGTTTGTCTGGTATATTCTAGGTTTCACCAACATTCGGGCTTTTACGGCAACAGATACACGCTACACGCAGTGTGTGAGGTCATGTGAGTGTCAGTATGAGTGTGTATATGTAAGAGTGGGTGAGTGGGCATGTGAGCATGTCAGTGTTGTGTCAGAGTAGTATGCGAGTGTGTCTGTTAGTGACTATAAGAGTGAGTGTGGCTGAGTATGTTTGTGGACTTATCCATAATATAAGAATGTTTATCTTTAAACTTTTACTAATTCATGCATGTCTACTCACACAAGACAGAACTCTACAGAAGCCAGAACAAGCTGAAGGAACATAATATACCGACCATGGCATCTGATCAGAACTCGGAGCAAACTGGGGTCTAAACCTCTGGCACTGGCTTCTTTCAACTCAGAATTCCATAACCTAAAAAACAATAACATCATGTACAAGGTATATCAAGTAGGTACACACAAGCATATCTGACAGTTTCACAAGGTCCTTGGTAAAATCCAGAGACCACACACAGAACTATGAAATACAATACAATTATAGCATGATATTTCTAAAATCAATTAATTTTTCCATTTATTCACCAGAAATGTTTCTATGAACTTTCTATAGCAAGTCATCTTGTATGAGTAGAAATGTAGTTTACTACAACGAAAAAGCAATGTATCATACTTTTAACCTAAAGTCATAGGCAATACATTCCATGGTGCTAACAAATTCATAAGGGATGCAACACAAATTGTATCACACTCTTCCTGTTTTATAAAACTGCCTATACTGAGCAAATCGCTTATCTATTTCCTTTCTGTTCTTCACAGTTTCATTAACAACGGATGCTGCAATTACAAGTCACTTAGCCAATGTATGTGTTCCAGTTGTAGAAGATAAAATACAAGGCTTCTTTTGTCCAATAACTAACACTATGAAGATTTTCGTCTTCTGGGTTGTTGCGCTGTGTAGTCTGGTCGATGTTAACCAACGTTTCAGAGGTCATACTGCCTCCGTCATCGCCCTGATGACGGAGGCAGTATGACCTCTGAAACGTTGGTTAACATCGACCAGACTACACAGCGCAACAACCCAGAAGACGAAAATCTTCATACTCACCGCTGTGAGAACCTCAAGTCTTACAACTAACACTATGGTAACAGAACTGCATGGTTCAACACCACTAACACCAAAGCCAGCCCACTGCACACAATCCTCAGGCAAACAGAGAATGTTTTATTGTAAAATTTTAAAGAGTTTTCTCATTTCACTATATACTGTATATTCAGAATGTTGAAGCTGTATGTTCACACCAAAGTGGTACATATATTGCTAACTAGTCAATGGACACACATCTCAACTTGAATGCATGTTACATGTGGTAGCAGAACACAGCAATGAAAATGGACATAAAATTGACTTGGAGGTCACAGTACTAACCAAGACCTCTGGCTGAAATATGATTGCACTCCAATAATTTCAACAGAGACAAGGGATTTATGTTGAACCAGGCATGGTATCCTCTCATCAACATCCACCAGAAGACACAGATGGTTAAGCAACACTCAGACAGGATGAGGTCAGAGAGGTCCGTAGCCATGTTATGCGACACGGAGGCAGAACAAGAACAAAAGAAGGAACATCCAAGTAATGGGTTTGTTTAAGCTACACAGAGTGGGGCACGACTGGAGGGGCGAAAGCCTTGCAAATGACGGAACATCTCGACCAGCGACAGATAAATGACTGTTTCACTTTTTCTTATCCATTTCTTTTTTCTCCTCAAAACAACATTGGTTGAGTCACTTTGACACAAAGTTCCAGGTACAGCAGCTCTGAGCAAATGTTTAAAGATGGGTTTCATGTGACTCTGCCCCCTTACCCTCATTAGCCATTGACAACACATGAAGAGACACTGATTATACACATATATAACAAACTATGGTTACCCATCACATCATTCTCTGAAATGATGGACTTCTGTTACAAATTTAAGTGGCTGGTCCCCCGAGAGGATTTCATCATATTTCTGTATATTATTTATTTCCTCTAGCATTTTACTTCAAATACGAAGAGTAATAAAATTACTGGAACATTTGTGTAAATCAAGTGCAAATAAGCCATCCAAGGAATATGGAAATACTCTCACCTCTCGATCTCATCACCCAAATAACTAGACCGATGTTCATCAAGTTCTTCATATAAGTCTTCAATTTCCAGGTCTTTCTTGTATCCCTTTCTAAAGATGTCCACTACCCATCTGAAAGTAAATAAAATGATACAAAGTTTATAGAACACGAATCACAAGAATACATTGTTTTGTTGTTATTATTCTTCTTCATATGACATTCCCACTTCATGTAGGCTATCTAACCAAGCCTCTCCTTTTCTTCAAAAAACTGCAAGATCTTAACAAATTAAAGTGGCATAAACAACTTGCAACAGTAATGATTAATACTTTCATTAATACGCAGAGATAGGACCGACAGAATTGCACAATGTTTGTAACACACCCAAATGTGATGAGTGACAGCGGATTGGCACTGATCCTGGGATTAGGGCTCAGTTTCTTCTTAACTCCAGCATTCATTGTGAATTTCACCTGTTTTCAGTAGCGCTACCTCTTCGTCCGCGAACATGTGGAACAATGACACACTTCCACCAAATACATGCAAACTAACCTCCACCTGTGATGCAATAAGGCGAAACTTCACTGTGTGTCCTTGGCAGTAAATGTAAATGAGGGGTGGCCATGTATTCTAATTGTGTGCCACCAATTAAAATGTTATATATGACATTAACTGACGATTCGCAGACAAAGTTCCTTACAATAATATAACCACTCTTTTATTTCACAATAACCCTCACATTGAAAATATCTGATTTTGTTCGACCAATATGTTTAAATCTGTTTTAAACGATATTCCTCTGGAAATACATTTGTACTACTCGTCATAGATTATCAATTACTGCTGTGTTACAAAACTACATCACACTCCACAGCAAGGATGCTGCCCAAACACTGGTGAAAACTGTAGTAGTCATCTACAGTTCCCCAAGAATGCTTGCAACTGTCCAAAGGATTGACCGCTTGATCTGGTTTTCACTAAATACATCATTGTTTAATTCAAATAATATTGTGAGGAATATTTTACACATTTCAAATACCAAGTCTTTTTTGTTGACTTTGTTTCCGACATCCAAACAAGAACCTTAGAAACTCTAGGCGCCGTAAGAACTACAATAAAATTATGTAAGGCACTTTAATTCCATTGCCAGGGAAAATAAATCAACAGATCAACATACATAAATGACTAAGCCAAGTGCAAATAAGGTAATTTGCGCAACATGGTTGGAAACTCGAGGCGTCGTGATAACTCTACGATAAAACTAATTACATTACCATGGATAACAAATCAACAGAGTAACATTCATAATTATCTTAGCTACAAAATATAGCTATTTCGATAACGCGTTACCTTCCTTACATACACATAATTCCATAACGAAAAACATCAAGCGAATCTAACCATCGCTTTAATACAATGCCTCGTCCCACTAGAATTTTGCATGTACAGGTATTCAAAAAGTTGTAATGTTAATATGTCAAATTGCACTTTTCAAGTATACATCTCTTCCTAAACCCGCAAAAGAAGCAACGAATCGAAACTAGCCGTGACTCAACTTTTCTGGCAGTCAATTTAAACAAGGAAATTGGCGTTGCTGGTTTTCGTTAAAAATTATGCAGCGTTCACGCCGACCTACACCAACACATTCTGCACCCAATTTGAACCTAGGACATCCCGAATAAGAAGCAGGAGTAATAACCATTAGACCACGGCAACGCGTTGTTTGCCAACTACTTCTGGCTTTCACTCACCTTCTGATTGGCCATCAGTTTTGAAATAATAACACTGTGCAAATTAAATAATAACACAGTAGCACCGTCCACACAACTATTTTGGTGTTTATTTAAATGATGATTATCCTGCATGTTTTAATCCCAACAGGACCATCTTCAATTGGTTGCGTATAGGTTACTATTGACTTTTGAAGATTACGTGCATATGATAATAAAACACTAGTAGTTAAAATAGTTATACCATTGGATATAAGTTATCAAGGTTAAAAATACATTTTAATTTCAGTCTTAAGTTAATTTTTCCCTTAATAACTTCTATCCAATGGCATTAACCATTTAACCAATATTGCTGTTTTTTTCATATTCACATCAACTTCAACAATCTACAATATCCCACATACAGACACCTGAAGATGATCATATTACGATCAAATCATAATTTAGTCAGTACAGACATCACGATGAAATGAAAATCAAAGTTTGATCACTTTTAATGGTGAATCAAAATGGGTGAATTCAAAGTTATTATCTTTACCCCTTATTTATTATCAATCAGGCAGATGCGCATGATGCTGGGACAATACCATTAGCCAACTTCTAAATTTGAACTGTGTCATTCCTAAACACTGTTTAATCCTTAATGCTTTCATCAACTATTCTAGAATTCTCAAATTTAAATGTGGTATCCTTCTTAAGCTAACTGTTTTCAAATCACTTACATCTTTAAAATTCCCTAGAAAAGTTGAAGACCTGTGGGATTGGCATTAGTATGAATGAGTAGTAACTTAACATCCATGTCTGTAATTTGTTTTCATGTCTTTTTAGTGTTGCTTACCAGTATTCCTCTCATCAACCTGAAAATTAAAGTATAATTCTACCTGTTGTTTTGTATGGGTGCGAAACATGGTCTCTCACTCCGAGGGAGGAACATAGATTGCAGGTGTTTGAGAATAGGGTGTTGAGGAGGATATTTGGGCCTAGGAGAGAAGACGATGGGGTCTGAAGAAAACTACATAATGACAAACTTAAAAATTTGTACTCCCCCAGTATTGTCAGGGTGATTAAGTCAAGAAGAATGAGATGGGCAGGGCATGTAGTGGGCATGGATGGGACAAGAGGTGTGCACCAGGTGTTGGTTGGGAAGCCTGAGGGGAAGAGACCTCTGGGGAGACCTATACGTAGATGGGAGGATAATGTCAGGTAGGATCTATGGGAGATAGGAGTTGAAGGAGACTGGATTTTGTTGGCCCAGGACAGGGTCCAGTGGAGGGCTTTGGTTACTTCAGTGATGAACCTTTGGGTTTGGTAAGCCATCAAGTTAGTTAGTTAGTATTCCTCTCATCAAAAATCCATTTTCATTCATAAGATTTGAGGTTCTCATGGAGGAGAAGATGTTGACGTCAGTCATCTGACTTATAATGCCATGTGGAGGTATCTACCAACAAGTACACATGGCATTATAACCCAGAAAACCAACATCTATTTTCATTTGTCCTTCTCTTCGCTTCATCACCCAAGTCTCTCCTTCTTCTTCCAAAGTCCTTTTCCATTTATCTTCTCAACATTCCTAGCTCCCAAAGAACCCTATTGGTATGTTACATATATTTGTCCCATTTTGATTTCAGACTAATTTTTATAGAAACTGACAAATTTATGTGAAAATTGGCATGAACAGCATGCCATTAGAGGGCAGTCAATCTTGGTAGCATTCACTGTGGGAACAGTACTACCACTGTTTACAGCAGGTTCTTTAAGTTCCATCTTTTTAAACTGCATTGGCTGCATCTGGATATATCAGAGGTTGCTCAGATTTCAGAAATATCAGCCATCACTACTGTGTTGCAGAAATTTGTGGGGTAGACACTGAGGTGCTGCAATCTGACCATGTGTGAACTATCGAACACGGGTGATTCAATACCTCAAAATGCACACTGCAAAGAATGCACGAGGATAATATGTGTGTTCTCATACAGAACACACTTTCCAACCTTGTTTACTGTTAAAGAAATGAGAGGTTATCTAGTACAGTGAATTGGAAAGCAAAAAGTTGTAGCCTATTTATTTCACAGTACTAGATGCTCATTCACCAAGAATGAATCAGGTAAAGCATGAAAAACATTTAGTCAACATTCCTCAATGAACTTGAATTTGGTTCATCAAAATTTGTTGTTGTAAACATAATTATAAACATATTATAATTATCTTCATATATCTTATCTACAACCCTGAATGTTATTTTATAACTAATTAATTGACTCCCTGGTAGCAGAAGTGAGGTGATATAGCTCCTACTCGGTCTTAACCTCAGCACTAGATGGGGGCGAGTGATCAGCGTTACGCCCGAGCTGCTCTTTACCCCTGGGAAAGGACTTTCGTATCTATTAGACAGGATGATGGGTGGGCCGCAGAGCCAGTCAGGACACATAGGCTACAGGAAAAATCCTCTGCCCCCATCAGGGATCAAACCCAGATTGTCCAGCCTGTAGCCAGTCACTATACTGACTGAGCTACCTTGTAATTTATGTAATAAAGTAACAATTCAAACACTGATTTAAGACGGTCTGTTGCACAGCTCTTCCAAAATCAGGAATGCTCGATACCTACACATCATAAGAGATCAGAAAATATAGTCAGCAAGTCTAATTTACAAATGGACAAATGTTTTATCAAAAGAATATGATCATATCAAAGGAATACAACACAAGATGTCTGTGTTATTCAGTTCTATAAATTTTGTTTTAAACACATTTCAGTTTGCTGGATATTAAACCAAACATTCTTCCATTTATTCCAGAAGGACTGGGTGCTGGAAGCCTGTTTCCAAGAATCATACATATTCTAAACACTTTTGTCTTGTGTGCATGGCAAGTAATAAAATGTGTTTCTTCATACTTCAAAACTGAACCTCAACCAAAATCAAAATAACTTCTAAACAGCATTAAAGTTAAGCTTTTCAGACAATTCAGCCATGACAGATAAAATTCAAGGTCAAATGAAAACAGTAGGTAACATATAAATATTGATCCAATCACAACTTATTTTTTGTGCTCTTTTACTGTTCTGAAATATTTATTACAAAGAAACTATTGTATTAATAACTGTAGCAATATGTTCATTGCATGCAAAATTGGATAGAAAGAGATATTAAAAGACACAGGAAATTGAGACTAGATGTCTCCCTGTCATTCACGTGAGATCTTATTTTTCACGTTACACTTGGATTTCCATTTCCTGTGGTGTCCCTCTATCATGATTGTGAGACAGTACTTTTCTTGTAGCTCTGAAAAAAAGAGAAGAAAAAAGAATTACAAGAACTCAATACTATACAATATTCAAAATCTAGAGGCATAAAACTTTCCAACAGATTATGTTAAACAAAAACTAAATCTCTGAACCATACCAGCAAAATTATAAAGTTGTATTAACATTACCCAGTTGACAGTATTTTTTGCTATAATTTCCATCTGTATTCACTTTCACAACAGTGGTACACTGAATTTCAGCAAATAGCAAAGTGAGACAGACAGGTGGTTCATTTTTACAATCTTAAGTAAGAAATTACATTCTGAAGACAAGAATCTGTCCCTATTTTCAGGTAGAGCATACTATGTTGGTACCAACCAATAGAGCTAGTCCATATTTCCAGACAACAGTGGTTTTTCAAACAAAGAAACCACTCCTAACAATTAAAAAAAGTATACAAGACCTTGTACCTATAACCTTGCATATACTGAAGCCAGAGACCGTGAAAGAAGGCCAGAAAACAGGCGATAAAACTAAAACCGATGTCCAAAGGAGATAACGTTTTAAAATCACATGATGGAATATTCAAGATGCCACCAAACCCCACAGTAAGAAATACCAAAATTCAAACCAAGAACTAAGATGCATATCAATAATGATTCTTCAACGGATAAAACAATTCCAAAATATTATGCAAAATTCTTACATGGGAGGAAAGAAAAAAATTATCCTTTGAAATACAGAATTGAAGCACTCATAAAACATTAAACTGACCTGTGTTCTTACTTGGCAACTTCCTCACTTTTAGACAGAAGCAATTTACATACACATTATAACCACTAAAGTTAACTGGATATTATATTTACTCCAATGCCTACGCCCACAAATAAGACATTGAACACCTTCCTAGACAGTAATAAATTTGAGAGAAGTCGAGAATTAATTTTTGAAGGCTGGGTGGGACCAGTCTGGACACTGTGGCAAAAATAAAGATCCGGCCTACAGGGAATAAGTACATGCCTTTATCTTTATCCTCACTGCATATTCCTTTATGTCTTTTGATGGTAATACAAATTATTTTAACATGAAACTAAAAGAAAATAATAACCTTTACCATATGGGAATCTGGTATTTAAATCCCTATACTATGGGGCTGCTCACTGGAATTTAGCTCTGGAATTAAGAGTTTAGTGACGTGTTAATGTGAAACACACACACAACCAGATGGATTATGTGTAAGGTGCTTCACAGAGATGTAAGAAGTTGAACATTACATAAAGAGTAAAGAATTTCAGATACTAAGCAACATTCATACTGATAATACAGATCATCTGAAAAACTCTATAACAAATACGAAAAGTGGTAAAATAAAGAAATCTAAAGCAGTAAGGATATAAGAAGGAGTCTACATGATAGTCAAAACTACAATTTTATGATGCATGATAGCTTTTGTGGTTATAAACTGAATGAAGTCTTTGCGGGCAATCAACTATGCAAGGTGACCATAAAAACCAACATTTTGACAGCCATCTCAGTCATCATCATCAGGGACCTGATATGTCTGCCCAAGACATTACATTATTTATGGATTTTCATTAGGGCCATGGAAAATAAACACTACATGTGGGAAAAACCGACAACCACTGTAACAAGATTTCAGTAAAAGGAGAACAAAAAAAAAAAAAAAAGTTTCAATCATCAAACAGAAAACGAACTTGCAATGTCACTTGCATATGATAGTACTTACGTTCTGTGCCATTGTGAACAGTGACTCCGACATAGGATGACTGGTCTGCTGCACTATCTGAGACAGGAAACTACTCCTGTTTTTCAGCAGCAAATATGGGTGGTCACATTCCTGCAGGCAATGGCCATGTTAAATTAAGAGCAATCAATAAGTATTAATCTGGTGAGATAAGAGAAATTCACAGCAACATGTAAGAAGATCACTGTCTTCTGGGCAGCCATCAAATATTAATCTAACCAAAAAATGCTCTGCTGTTATAGAACCCCAAAGCTCATTATCATATGAGGGCTTAGCACTTGAGGCTGTTCAAAGCCACTTAATTCAACTTACAGCTTCACAACCAGATTCACTATAAAGTTTAACTATTTGTGCTTTGGTTTCCCAACTGATCATTTTCCTCAAGATTTTCCTGCCACAATACTACCTACATTTCTTGATTTCTCTCTGTGGGTCACATGTCTAACTTATTTCAATGTCCTTATTTGATTAATTTTAAGAGGTAAAAGTACAATCAACATACACTCATTGTTACTTATACAATATGAATCTTATGAAGTTGTCCTTCGTGCACATATGATGACTATATATATTTTCTTTAATAATCTTAAGGTTGAAGTAACACAGGAATAACCTAGGGACCGATTTATAAATGGCCAAGGCAAGGCTCACCACAACAGATCCAGCATCCATGACAATCATACGGTCGGCGTCCATGACTGTATGCAGACGATGAGCAATGGTCAGCACCGTGCAGTCAGCAAACTTGTGACGAATTGTTGCCTGAATCAATTCATCAGTTCTGAAATGCATACAGAGAACCAGATACTAATGCAAAAAGTACCTAAGACAGAATAACAGATTTTGCACACATATACACCATGTTCATATTGTTATGTCGATGACTATCAACTATTGCTTGGGCTCTATGTCAACCTTGATTTATTGAGAATAAATCAGTTTACAGAGTCTACACACACAGGCAATTCTCCCAATACAGTTCTGAAGTATCTATTTCTACAACTATGTGACATGCACTCAGCTCTGTCCACACTTCTGTTTCACTCAACACTTCACCATCTTGCTGTCACCGTACCCTCTGTCTCACTGACTCACTGCTTCACTCGCTGTTCAATGCCGCCTTATTTGCCACTGTCACCTCTGATCCATGATAATCCCTTAGCACTCGGGCAGACGACATTTTATATCGGGCGGCCCATTCGTGGAACGTTCCAGGCCAAGAATCCCAAAGGTTCCCTTTCCCGAAAGTTCTCCTTTCTGCAAGGGGAATACTCCATCTGGAACATTCCATGATGGCCACACCCATAGCCCACATCCACTAGCCAGGGAGGGGAGTTAGGCACAAGCCACAATATAATCATGGTGAGATTCTGAAGTGTTGTCATTTCATAATTACACATGACAGAAATATGAATGAAACAGCTACCAAAAGAGAAGTCCTCTTAGTTTCTATTGGAGAAAGGAAATAAAGGAAATCACACATGAAATGTGCAAGGATCAGGCCAAGACAGAGCACATCAATCAGCAGTCATGTTTCCTGCACACAGGAAAGTGCAATGTGTTATGGCAAACAAAATGCAAGTCAGTTATCTGAGTGATGTTAAGTATCACTGCATATTTAATGAAACACCACACATGAAAACAACATATACTGGTGGGATAAAAAACTGAAAGAAGTAGAGAAGGGACCACAAGGACCAGTCAGCAACATGTCAGTTGAGGCTACCACAGCATGCTTTCTGTGCAGTGCAAGGAAATCAGTACACTGGTCCAGTGACGGAGACTAGCTCTATCGACGGACCCAACCGAGCAGGCGCCTCTCGCCTTAAGACGGAAACAGAGCCAGTTTCCGTAACACTGTGGTATAACAGATTATGTTGACAAGGACAAAGATGGCTGTCTGCTGGGCTGTAGCACTGTGTAGTCTGGTAGAAGATTACCAACACTTCTGAGGTACTTGCTGCCTCCATCATCAATTGCATTTGCAGGATCTGAAGTTATCATGATGGCAAGTATGAAGATAACTGCCCTCATGACGGAGGCAAAAAATACCTCTGAAACGCTGGTAAACTTCTACCAGACCATAAGGCATCATAATCCTGAAGACAGCAGTCTTCATTAACTTTATTTAACTAAAAAAATTAAGGAAGCACTCACTGTGGATCCACATTAGCTGTAGCTTCATCTAGCACCAGAATCTTGTTGTTCCTGATGATGGCACGGGCAAGACACAGGAGCTGGCGCTGTCCCACACTGAAGTTGGTCCCGCCTTCTGACACTCTGTGGCTCAGCCCAGCAGGTAGCTCTTCCACGACCTGCTTCAGTTCCACATGAGCCAGAGCAGCCCACAGTGCAACATCTGTGTACTGTTCAAATGGGTCCAGATTGCTGCGAAGAGTTCCAGAGAACAGGGTGGGCTCCTGTGGGATTATGGAGATCTTGGATCGTAGATCATGGAGTCCAATTGAAGCAATGTCCACACCATCGATTTGGATTGAGCCCCTAGTCAGGTCCACCAAACGGAACAGAGCTGTGATAAGGGAGGACTTACCTGCTCCAGTGCGGCCCACAATGCCCACCTGAATTAGGGGAAAAAGACCCACAGACAATAAGTACTGTGTGCTGTCTAGATCGGATTATGTTTTTTGATGAGATGCTAATAATTACATAAAAAACAGGATAACATGAAAATATGGCTATGAAGAAGTTAAGAAGGGGAAACAAAATCTAAGATTATTTAAGCACTGCCCAAGCATCTACTGTTAATTGCATTTATGATTTTTAATTTCTTGATAAACTACTAAATAAAATCTTCTGAACTGAACATTAAAATATATCTAGATAGATTTGCATCACCTTTTCAGCTGGTCTGATGAAGAAGTTGATATTATTCAAGACAAATGGTCCTTCCTTGGAGTAGCCAAGGAAAACTCGATCAAATACTACTTCTCCTTGTGATGGCCAATCATCTTTTGGTTTCTTGTCTGCAACCTCAAGAGAATTAGGCTATATTAGTATGAATAATCTGTACAGATTGAATAAAATGATTACATAATGAAGCTATGTTCTTCAGTGTGCGCACGTATAATTTCTCAAATTACTGACAGATTTTAATAGAATTTGGTACTGGAAGTGTGCCCCAGAAGGTATGATATCAGTTACTTATGACTCCTGATTTATAGGATGCCCAAATTTTACAAATTTTTTAACACTGTTAAAGCATAACATGCATAAAATATAGCTAATTAAGGCCACTTATCTCCCCCATCCACAGCTCTAATTTGCTAATTTTCTTGTTCTCTTTCGCCCCAGTCACTCACCCTTCTTAATATAATCCCTTGCACACAGCAGCAAAACACACTTATACACTGATAATGGAGCTCCACGTTCCTCTGAACCATGAGGTCACAATTCAGAAGACCAAAATCTAAACTTTCAATGCAGTGAAAATCTGAAATCTAATCCAAAAAAATATTAAATGTAAGCACTTATAACATTAATATAAACAGACTATGGACATGACAGAGCAGCGCAAAGCTTTGAATAGTAGACTTATATCTGTAATAAATAAACTGCAAGGCCAAGAGGGATGCAAAACAGAAAATAATTATTTGGAAAATATATGTACTCCACTTTCCTTCCTGTGGCTCTACAACTCAGTGTGGGTCTTCGCAGACTCCTTTCGGAGGTTTCTTAGTCTTTTAAACGTGCATTTGTGAGTACTGAGTGACAAGCACACTGCCTCTGCACAATTTCTACTCAATCCTGATTTTGTCTGCTAGAGCCATCTAGCAGAGAAACAGGAGAGACATAGGTGAGAAACGGCCGCTGAATTTTGCTCGTGTAACATCTCGTTCATGCTCCTAAGGTTCTTTTACACGCTTCAAATCCACAACATGGGACTGCAGGCTATACTTCCACTCCAAAGGAAGTTGTGCTACAGATTTTTATCACCCTTAAAAAACCATCGACCTCGGCCTGCTTTGAACCAGCGAACCCTGGATCCAGTGGCAAGCACGCTAACCACTAGTCCACCGAGGGCAACATATGTAATCCACCAGAGTACATTTTCTCACTTTTGTTTAAAAAACAGCATGCTTCTCCAACTCTCTTATCTCAGAAAAGTTTCTCGACCTTGTAGAGGAAATACAGGTCCTTTGCCATACCTCTGCATCCACACTGCCTTGTGACTCTGTCCATTAACAGGGCCTTACCTAAACATCACTTATCACTTTCATTTTAATGTTCTGTCTTCCACACTCTTTGTAAAACATCACAACAAGGCGCAGTCATTATGTGTTGACTCTATAGATCTGATAAGAATATGTACATCGAGTGAACACTTTTGTATTCATTACTTTGACATTTTTATATCAGATGTAAGAAGCTGCAAAGGGAATGGAAAACGTTCAGTAGAACTGCATATTATTTTTTTTAAAGTTAAACTTTCAACATTTTAGTGGCCTCACCAGCATCTGACTCCAATGGAGGTTCCTTTTCTAAATTCGAATACTCCAACACACGTTCCACAGCGGTCATCTGGTTCTCCAACTCTGCCGACTGACGTATACCCTTCTGGATAAGTCCTGTCAATCCAATTGCTTGTGTAATTGCAAGTCCCACATCTCCTCCATAGTATCCTGTAATCAAAACATTTGGCATCACAGCAAGCATGAAACCTAAATTATAACTCCTCAAAACTGTTAATGTTGTAACACAATAATTTCCATCTATAACTATTAAAAATGTTGTGAATTTATAACTAATCTTACATTGAAGATTTCTGTCTTCTGGGTTGTTGCGCTGTGTAGTCTGACCCTGATGATGGAGGCAGTATGACCTCTGAAACGTTGGTTAACATCGACCAGACTACACAGCGCAACAACCCAGAAGACAGAAATATTCATACTCACCGCTGTGAAAACCTCGAATCTTACAGAAGTGATATGTTTCTCTAAAATACTGGTAACCACATATTGTATTACACAGCATCACAACCCGCAAGACCACAAATGACATTCCCGACATAAAATTTCATGAAAATCCATTTAGCAGTTATTGACTTATTACAAGCAGACTGACAGAAAAATTTGACAAAGTTAACAGGTGTATATGTGGAATATTTTGTTG
Organism: Zootermopsis nevadensis; assembly: GCF_000696155.1. The sequence continues at coordinate 436,726 of NW_019059549.1, read as the reverse complement.
CAAATAGAAGAAGAATGTTTCCACTTATGTGATGGTTGTGTAACCAAAGCTATTATAATGTTCAGAATGCAATGTACTCTATGAACAAAACTCTTGAGAAAATACAAGCTATGCCAAAAGGTGCAGGTGCTTACAACACATAAATAAGTTTCTTCATTTGAACTTTAAAAAAGTTAAACTAAAACTGTACTGAAATCAAATAACATTTCAAATTTCAGACTCTTCAATCGTCACTATTTATTATTTTGTCTATTTACTGTTTCTTTGTCATTTCGAAAGCTTTCAAAATTGAATGCATACACATTCAAAGATAAAACTACACTATAATTATAAAGACAAAAATGTGTGAAATTCAGAGTTAATGTTCATACACACTGTACTCCAAAATTAAAATAAACTCACAGAGAAAACTATGAATGCGAAATATTGAACTCACTTTCACCCATGACGAGAAAGCCGAGAGTGACGCAGGTCATATATATGAGGCAGACACTGTCAAGATATAAAGCAAATGCTCGGGTCACTGCAGCAAATATATACCACACTGATGAGTGTAAGTCCTGTTACCATAAAACAAAAATAAATAAACAGAATGAAAAATGTTTATTGGTTTACCATTTCCACTTGGTACCTCGGCACCTCACATTTGGTAAAAATTAAATTGAATTTGAAGACAACACTCTCCTGGGATATTGTGCAATGTAGTCAAGAAGTAGTTTACCAATGTTTCAAAGGTGCTTGCTGCCTCCAAAACATCAGAAAAATACTGCCAGACTACATGGTGTAACATCCCAGAAGACAGCCATCTTCACACTCACTACCATGAGAACTTGGAATCTCGCACATAAACTACATTTCAAAGTACAAAAGTTATACGACAGACTGGTCAAAAGGCAGAAGGCACTGGTTCAATCACACACATGACGTCCAGCATCATTACGTACACATAAACAGTGTGTTTACTAATAAAGTCGAATGCAGTTGTCACATCCTGGCTCCTGGCAGGAACTGCTAAAAAAAAGGTAAGTTGATTTAATTCTTCTTATGGAGTGATACTTAACTTGCATTGGGAAAATATTGTAGTGCTTGATGGTAGTCATGCAGTTCCAAACAGGAGCCTGGAAGTGATGGCTGCATTCAATTTGAATGTTAGGCCTGTAGATCCAATAAATTTTATGTTTACAGACTGGAAGGGATGTGATGGAAGTTATTTTTAGATACATAAAAGTCCTGATCATTGATAATAATTCACTGTAACACAGACTACCCAGATGTTCTGACAATAACAGAGAACTGGAATTCACATCAGAAGAAATACAAAAGAAAAAAACCAATGAAGTAAAAAAATAATTTTACCATTACAGCTGTATTTCACTACATAACAAAAGCCAGCTTCCATTTTCTAACATTACTTCTTTCACCTTAATTTACAGAAGTGATACATTAGCAGGCTTAAAGCACATAGCAAGGCCTGAGGGAAGGCAGGGTTCAGCTATGGGGAGAAGCCTTGCGGGCATAGCCCCAAAATGCGACAAATCTAGGGCGCAAAGACCTGGCAGAAAGAGCCCCAGTCAAGTTAACGCCATGACTAAATCTCTGGGCGGTTGGGGCCCTGGGATTGCTTTGCTGCTTGGGAGGACAGACAGACATGGACAGGCCCACAAGGTGTTCTTTACTACGATCAAGCGTAAAGAACACCTAAGAACTTTAATTTAAAAATTAATTATGCTTTCCAGTCACATGGTCATTTCTTATTCTTATTAACTTGGCCAAATGTAAATTAACTGTACTAAGTAGCTTCAGATTTATAAAGACAGTGACACAGGAATTAAACCATGGATTCTGACTGCAAAAATGTGCTGAACTGACCTGGTGACTATCAAACTCTTTCTCCAACATGGTCTGTGCACCAAGTGCTCGAATTGTGCTTAGACCTTGCAGTGATGCACTAAGGTGTGAGAATACTGGACTCTTTGCTGCCAACATAAGAAATACATGTAAACTGTATGCGCACACTCGCAAACATGGACCTTTATAATATAACTGAGAACTAAACACCTAATAAAAAAGTAAATCTGTCCCACTATATGCCACGCAGGTGCTTGGGGGGAAAGGTGATACAGCTTCTACTCTATCTTGACCTCAGCACCAGGTGATGGTGAGCGGTCAACATCATGCCCCAGCCGTGCTCTACCCCCGGGAAAGGACCCTGGTACCCATTGGACAGGAAGCTGGGTGGGCAGAGGCTAGAAAAAAAATCCTCTGCCCCCATAGGGGATCGAACCCTGGTCATCCAGTCAAATGAGCTATGCCGGCTCATACTAAACACCTAATATATGATGTAATACAATAGTAAAATATTCTTTATGAATAAAATGGGAAAAGGTGGAATGCCATTTCAGTTCTAAGGAAGGCACTAGACAATCCTACTTTCTCGAGCCCAAATCTGGTAATATTAGTCTGAGCACTGTACCAGTTAAATGGCAAAAACCATAAAGAAAAACAGCAATTCTGTTATATGTTGGTAAGATGGTTGGTGCAGAAATGAAAGCAGAAAAAACTAAGTACATATGTACTTATGCTGTTACCATCATGCAAGAGAAAATTGTAATAGAGAATCATATGTGGCAAAGTTCAAACATTTAGAAATGACAGCTACAAATAAAAATAACAATCACAAAGAAGTTAAGAGCAGATTAAATTTGGAGGATGCTACCATATACATTTACATTTTCACCTTTCCTCTATCTGTAAACCCAAAGATTAAAACATAGTTTTACGTCATTATTTATATTATTTATTAATATTATTTATTTATTTTATTTTAATGTAAATCTTATCTGACCCAAGAAGAGAACATAAGAGATATGCTTAAAAAAAGGTGATGATAATATGCAGAACAGAAGCACAGAAGTAACAGCAGGATGAAAATAATAACACAAAGAGAAGCTTCATAATTTGTACTCTTCACTAACATTTTTTAGTCTGATCAAATCAAGGAAGATCACACAGGTAGGATATGTAGCATGTGTAAGGATAAATCTCTAGTTTCATTAAAGTTACAAGCAGATGAGTGACCTTCAACTTCTCACGGTCTCTGTTCCATGGATTTAGTTAGGATTCACTAATCATAATCTATCAAGGTCCGTTTGCACTTTTTACCCTTTCTACGTCATAACCTGACTGAAGAGCCATCTTAACTACTTTATGGTGGAAATAAACTGACCACTTGTCAGTACTCTTTATTCTTTATGCCTGTTCATAGACAAAAAAGTGGAAATACAAAATTTAATCCTTCGTGTTTGTAACAGCCAGCAATACATGATGATGTATTCGTGATGTGAGAATGAATATAAATGTAAAAACAATACAGTGCCTAAGTACTTACTCAGGTTAACACAATGCAAATAGCATGCACAAGAACGTTCTTGGGTTGATACTGAAAGGATTAATGATGCAGAGCTGTGACACAAACAGCAATGCAAAGGCTTGACTTCTTTTCACTGTCAAAATACCTCAAACATCATGGCATAAAATAAAAATAATAACATTAAAAAAGGTATGAATTAATCTACCTTGGGAACTCTTTGCATAAATGTATATTGTATATTAGAAATTCACACCCAAAAATTGTAAAGTTTATTGATAAAGCAGTCAACCATTTTATGCAACACAGCAGAACACATTAAAATTAATGTCAACTTACTAATTCCCTCAAGCCTTTTGATACTGCGTGATGTGGCCAAGAAGTACAATCTTAGCAGAAAGAAAAGTGAAAACATAAATACTGTAGGTATTAGCATCCAGATGTTCACTAATGCCACAACTATTACAGCACCCAACAGCGACAAACCCATCTGCAGAAAAAGAACAAAAAATAGTTAAATTCTAAGAGTGTAAAATGGGCCATACTAATTTTCAAATTTCCCTTAAACATGACTCAAGTCTGCAATGGTAGATCACGTGTGGTAACTCTCACCACCATCATAATTGTTTCAAGCTCATCAAACATACTACTTCACTTTAATTAAAATAATGAAAACCTTCTTACCTGTACACAATCAACCAATGTTTGTGGCAAAATTTCATCAACTGACCCCATATCCTTTGAGAAACGATTCAGTATCTGACCTGAAATTAATAAAAGACAAAGGAAATAAAAATTTGATTCCTATGTCATTCTTCATATATAGCCATATGCACACACACACACACAAGCTAATAGTACAACAAATGCATGCTCAGCCACAAAAGAGAAACACAATTGGAAAGGAGTACTGTTTGGAGTACACAAAAGTTCCAAAGATGTTCTTTATGCCACACACTGCTCAACATTCTCTTCTTAACTGTAAACAAGAAAAGCAATTAAAAACAAAAGCAACCTTCCATTTGCTATTGTTACTCTTTTCATAAATTCACACTGCCTTAATTTGCAGAAATTATATACATACACACATACACACACAGACTAATGCACACATCAGTGAAATGCTATAATTCATTATTTAGAGTGCTCAATAATCCACTTCTTCAAAAGAACAGTCTTACGTTACCATGACAATATAACAATTCAATATATTACAAGATGGCTATCTTCTGGGTTGTAACATCGTGTAGACTGGTAGACAGCACAACAACCCAGAAGACAGCCATCTTCAGACTCACCACCACGATAACCTCAAATCCTATTCAATATATTACGTTAGGTAACCAAGCCAATGACAGACTGCAGCATTAATAATTCACATGAACATTGAAAGATGATTCAGTTGTAATCGAGATCATTGGCAGGCATCATGGTTGAGGATCATCCCCATGTTCAGCATCCTTCATGTTGGTCCTTCCAAGTGTATGGAATTAAGAGATATGAGTTTGGAGTAGCAGCACCCAGTGGCATAACATCCACACCAAATTTCATTAATATTAGTCCAGACATTCTCCGCTTATTAAATGTCCACAGGTCGACACCGTGGGAAACGTTAACAGGGACTTCATGTGCAAGAGAAAGGTTCATAGATAATGGCAACATCATCTTTCCAACTCATGACTTTGATCACATCATGATGGTATTACCAATTACAGAAAATTAAGAAGTAGGAGTTTGCATTAGCCTCTAATGGCATAATCTCCATGCCATATTTCATGGAAATATGATCAGCCGTTCTCAAGTTATTATAAGACAGAACATGTAGACGGCAAGACATCTCGGCTGAAAGACAAAACTAACAGAGGCATGAATGGACCCATGTGTTCTTCAGTTACACACAAGCACAAAGAACATCTAAATAAATATGAATGAAATTTACTAACAAAATAAAGGAAAGCAGTAATGCCAGGAAAACTTAGTTTCAATACTGCCTCCATTATCACCCTAATGAAGGAGGCAGCAAGTACCTCAGAAACATTGGTAAACTTGTACTAGACTACATGGCACTACAACCCAGAAGACAGCCCTCTTCATAACAACAGAATTGTAAATACAAATAAAAAAACATCAAGGCCAATCAGGTAGTCAAATATATGAACACCATTTGAGTACACCCTTCCAATCCAGTCAGACATTCCTAAATATGAGATATATAAAAAAATTGTTAATATAGTACCGGACCCCTGATCCAGAAAGCGTGAGAACTATGGACTTTCAGATCATAGAATTTTATGGATTTTGGATCTTTATTAATAACTTGACTTTCTGTTTTAGAGTGACAACTGCATCCTCTGTATATTTTTGTACTCCTCAGAACTCTTTTTTTCCCCCCAAAGCACTGACTAAACAATTGCAAACAAGCAAGCTTCCTTCTACTAGCAGTACGAAGACTATCAACAGTGGCACCACTAGCACATGGAATCGAATTGAACTACAAAGTGACAATTTTAAACATAACAAGCATAGGAAAATGCCCACTAAAAACATTGTGAAAAATATAAATTTTAGGCCCTTCAGGATTTGGGATGCCAGATATGGGGTCCAACACTGTACGTAGTCTAAAATATCTCATATACCTGATGAATTGTTGTTGAAGAACCACATGGTAGCACGAGTGAGGCTGGCAAACATGGAATTGTGAAGACTGATCGAAGCCCTCATACACATCGTGAAGAAGCACATCACACTACATACAGATAATACTACAAGAGAAGCTACCAAGCCAGAATATACGTATATACAAGTCTCTGTACTTGGCAGCCAGCCCCATTCAGTTGAGCCTGTAATGGTGTCATTCATAACTACCACTGTCACATTGTGTAACGAGTCAATGCCAGCTTCAGATAAAATCAAACGACGTTCTTCCACTTTAGACCTAAAAGTAGACAATACAGTGGTTATTAAAATCTTGAATTTTGGTGTTCTCAAAAGAATTCAGTGGAAATCAGCAGTAACATATGTCCAAATCACTTTGTTCTAAATTTTAACCAATTTTTCATACTGTTTCTAAAATGTAAGCAAATTACAGGCAGCAGAGATTAAAATTTGAGGTTTTCACAGCAGTGAGCATGAAGATTGCTGTCTTCTGGGTTGTTGCGCTGTGTAGTCTGGTCGATGTTAACCAACGTTTCAGAGGTCATACTGCCTCCATCATCAGGGCAGTATGACCTCTGAAATGTTGGTTAACATCAACCAGACTACACAGCGCAACAACCCAGAAGACAGCAATCTTCAGCAGAGATTAAGTTTCTACAGAATATTAAAAATTATGCAGTATGCCTAAAAATACCTCAAAACTGTCATCCTACTTGTTGATTAGCTCAAATGGAGATCTGCCAGTGTGCTCACAAATCTGGCAAAAAAAATTTTTATTCCCAAGGTAAGACCAAAGGATTCCAATAATAATGAGAGGTCCATATTGTCACCAATAAAACTCACATTTTTCACACATGTACTAAGGTAGATTAAGGGCTAATATCAAAACTTGCCAAAGCTAACACTCTTGACATATTACCTTTTATTTATTTTCACATAAAGATGCAGGTTTCAGAATACCCAATGCAAACACCTAGTACAATGAGTATTTTTCATAATTCTTGCACAAATAATTTCCAATTGAACAGAATGCCTTCACATTTTATGCATTTCATCTCAGAAAATGTAATGAAAAATGTATACAGTAGGATGAATGTAAAGAGCTTCTTACTTTATAATACACTAGCAACTATATATCTCCTGCTGTAAGACCTAATAACTTGATATTTTACCACAATATTTATTTACATTATTGTTTTGGTGTTCATAGTAAACAAAAATTGTTTTCCAATTATCTTTAACTGACTGAAATTTATAACGGAAATGTGGTATGTTTCCTTGTAAGCATTAGCCATTTTCTTGCGCTTTATATTGAAAGGTACTAATCAAACCATTGGCAGTGTCCTGCCTGGGATCTGTACTTGCCAGTAGGACATCCAGTAGTCACCTCCACTGATGACAAGCTGCTCTAGTAAACACACACCAAAAGCAAGCAGAATGATGCCACAATTCCCAGTGGCAGTAAAATATGACCCATATACTCTGAAATCTACCTTGCCTCGCGTCCGCATCTCGGCCACCAACTCTGGCTTACACCCTGTCAGTGAGCTCTGCCAAACAACAAAGACTCTCAATATAAAATTGCCCAAACAGATGTAACGGCAAGACTATAAACATAAGCAATTACAACATTAAAAAACCAATAAACTGAATTTTAGTTCTGCTACTTAGTAATGTTAAAAGTTGAGTTCACTACAAATGCATAAAACCTTACATATCAATGTATCAGAACCATCTTATACAACTTAAATATTCATTCTTTTTCTACTTCAAGCAATATGGCCTCTGCAGGTTCCAAACCAACAGTCTTTGTGCTGTCCCTCTGACCAAAGTTGACCTTTATCCACTCAGACCTCAATGATGACCTGGGTCCTAGCTTTCTATTGCCACATGCCACGGAAAAAGAAAAATGCAGAGGAAACAACAAGGGCTATGCGACAAAGTATAAACAGGATCACAAAGAGGTATCTGGACCTGCTGCCTGTCAGCGATAATCAATTGAGCTGATGTGCTCAGCTCCCTTTAACCTTTAATGTACCAAGATTTAAATGGCCAGTAACCTTCAGTGACCAAGACTTAAATGTAAGAAACAATGCTACTGGTGCATGTTTTTACTTAAAAATCTACATCTTCAATAAATAAGGTTGTAAAACAATGACACAAAGGAACACCTTTATAGTTTTAATTTCATTTACTCAAAATAGAAATTTGTTGGGTAACATGCAGAAGTGGCTTTTGCAGGAGACAAGGGTCGTTTATCTCAATTCAACAAATTTTGGAAAATCAGTTGTGCTCAATTCTGTACGACTATGTATGCAAAAAGCGTGGTCCGTTCAGAGTCGGCATGTGTGTTTTGAGGGTGTTCTGTTAATTATCTATACAGATACACTTATTTATTTATAACAGCATGCTGCAAATAAATAGCTGCTATGTTACTATTCCTCAGCTACAATAATTCTAAAACCATTAATTGCATGCACATGATTTCACCCTGAAATTGTAGACCGATAAAAGTGCTTGCACAGTGTATCTGCATTACTATTCTTGGAGCCAATTTCATTATACATCTCAGGTCAGAACTTGCCATAAAATTTCATGGTTTTCGTAATCTAGCCACAAATTTGGATTTATGATGAGATGCATATCTGAACTGTTAAAAGATACTAGTATAAAAGTATGTATACGTTACTACCTAAAGAAGGACAATGAAGGGTATTAATATTGAAACTGTAGCTTCAGACAGTCCTCAGATAATATAGAGAAATTTTATGCAAGTTCATTACATTGCAAAAAATGGCCATTCTCATACATCATTTTGTGAGGTCTGACAAGCTCGTGCACACTTTTCATTTATAACAAAGATGTATTTGCATGTGGTAAATGATATACTCAAATTTCAGAATTTCACTCCTACTCTGAAATAGCCATATCTATAAATACAATGTATAAGCAGCCTTGTTTCTGAGGATGCCAGAAAATGCCTGATTTCAGGTATAATTTCACAGAATGAAATTAAAATTGTTGAGCCGACAGGTTGTGACACTGAATGTCCAAAAGAGGCATCCTCCAGCACCGATGTAGTCAGATTAGAAGAAGTGTTGTCAGAGCACAAAACGTCCTGGCCCACTTGATATCACTGCTTCCCATATTGTAATAAAAATTCAGAAACATGAGAGTTCATATTCTTAATCAAACTTGGCACTAGAATGGTTAACATAAACCAGCAGAAGAACCAGGTCAATCTGAATGGCAAGCATACTGACACCTCACCTTTGAACTCACATTACTTCATATCTTGATGCTACATAACATATTATTTCAACGCACAGTACTTAGTATGCGATACAACTTGCATCTAGAAACAGAATATCAGACTATATTGTCTAAACCTGAAATTGTCTGCATTTGAGTGAATTGTACATTCACACTTTTACATGGTTAGGCAAGATTGCTGAATCAAATGTTAACTGTCACTTGTGTATGGGAGAAAACATATTAAATGCACCATCATGATAACAATGACTGATGTTCTCCTTACCAGCTCAGAAGAATCTGAGTTCTGACGTTTAAACTTATGCAATGAATCATGAGATTCATAGTGGCCAGGTGATCCTCCACTCTGCTCATATACAGTATTTCCATTATCCTCCATTAATTCCAACCCAAGTTGTCTGGCAAAGTTCAGACCAGATCTCTGCAGCTCACTGAACGTTCCTGTAGCTCCTACAGTGCCCTGCGATATACATACGCATTACTAACATGAGATAACTTTAATATTAAAATGGATATAAAAGATAGCGGACTGGGTTCTTCTGTGTGAGGATAGAGACCAGCAGTGGAATCTTGGGAACTCAGTACTTTACTTCTTCACACCATAAAGGTGACTTTGTTCAATGCAGTCAACTACAGTGTTGTCTTTGCTACTTCACTGATTTCACTGGCCTGGCCTTCATTTATAGAAGGTACAAACATATTGTTGCAACGCCACTCACACCACAGATATCATAGTGCAATCAGAAAGGATTACCAGTACACTGGACCAGCATGCACTAAACTAAAAATTTACCACACAACTTTCAGTGTACACCCCGAATACCAAGTTTCACAGATGATGTTTTAGGAAGAAAAAGAGGGAATATGTAAATGACACAGTCACTGAGATAGAAACAAACAGTAAAATAAATATCATGCATTTATACAAAGCCATAAATAAATTTAAAAATACAAATCAATCTAAGGTGCCTTATGAAAGTTTCAAAATGGTAACAATTACAGACAAGTGAAAGGACTTCTTGCAGTGGGT
>NW_019059549.1:406388-426346 GCF_000696155.1 Zootermopsis nevadensis | reverse complement strand
CCCTAGACCCAATTATTAATTAATCTAAAACTGAAATACTGTAAATTTCAAAGTATCAATTTAGTTCCACCTGATACTACAAGCTGGCAGCAGGACACTGCACTCAGAAATACATAAACTTATAATTTTGAATTGGATTAAGGAAGAATTGCCATAAAAATGGAAATTATCATTGATTTTATCTTTGAGTCTTTACTCCACAAAAGTAAACATCACACTTTTGGTTTGTTGCGCAGTGCAGTCTAACATAAGTTTATCGACGTTTCAGAGGTCCTTTTTGCCTCAACCATCAGGGTGAAGGACCTCTGAAACATCAGTAAAGTTCTATCAGACTACATGCCCTGATGAGTGCTTCTCCCAACTCTTCTAAAACAATAGTCAGCAAGAAAAAGTAGCAGATGAGAACAGAAGAAAAGTAACAATATTGTAATAAAATAATCTCCAACCTACCAAGGAGTAATACTATAGCATTCTTCAGACCATAAATATACTGAACATAACATCTTCAACACACCTCAAAACATTGTCTGTTTACATATCCTATACTGTACTGTCAGGACCCACATTAAGATGGAAACACACCATCTACTACAATGGCAAGCCATGTCTAAATTCAATATTAAACTACCCCCACAATCAAGTAGTACACAAACATAAGTGAATGGCAAGTGCTAGAGTACTAGCAACAACTGTTATATGAACAGCAAATGCGTATCTCATTTACCAAGTTTGGTACGATATGATACACTCACATGGTTCAGGATGACAATATTATCAGCCAAACTGAGGTAATGTAGTTGGTGTGTGATCAGAATTCGAGACTTGTCCTCTAGAAACTGACAGATGCAGCGATCAAACAGGTGGTGCCCCACATGCGCATCAACAGCAGACAATGGATCATCCAATAAATACACATCTGCTTCTTTGTAAATTGCTCTGAACAAGAAAATGGACTTCAAAGAAAACTACAAATTGTAATTACTATTTTATTTTGGGAGACAAATAAAATTTATAACTAAAATCTCTGCTTTTCAAATCCACAATCACAACATTACATTTTAATATAGGTCTGTGGTCTAGGATTCAAAGTGCCTGTGTCACTTTTTTTTGGCAAAATGCAAGTTTATCAGCAAAAGTAGTAGAAAGAGAGTCTAGCCACATGTGCTGAAAGGAAATGTGTAATAACATAGCTATTTGAGTTGCACAATGTTGACAAGCTTACCCCCATGATTATTTCATGTTTCCTACTGTTAGAGCAATCTGCGTATTTCATACTGTGTGTGTTACCAGTAACCAGGCTAAATACTAAATTCTACATAAACCAAGAAATACTAAGAATAGAAGAACGAGATGAAACACTAGAAGGCTAAAAAACTAATAAAGAACCAATAATTGGCATATGTTTCCAAACTGTACATTAGAACAGCTGTGTGCCTGCACAGATGGGCACTTCTGTTTGAAGGTCAAGACAATTCTCTGTTCGGACAGACAGTATACATGTCAACAAACAGAAGCAAAGGTTCTGGCCACTTAACAGTCTCCTGTAAAAGCATCTTCCTATTCTCATATTTTCAGGCAACTCACCTAGCAAGGTTGATTCTTGCCCTTTGCCCTCCACTAAGGGTAGCACCCCTCTCCCCCACAATGGTCCTGTCACCATGGGGAAGCTGCTGGAAGTCCAGTTCAAGGGCACAGGCCCTCACCACTTGCCGGTACCGGTTCCTATCCAAGGGCTGACCAAATAGTATGTTCTGCCGTACAGAGGCTGTGAACAGCCATGGCTCCTGTGATGCATATGATAATGATCCTCCCACCACTATGGAGCCACTGCTGAGGGGCAGTTCCTTCAGGATAGCATACAGTAGTGATGTCTGAAACATTGTTGATATTACTGCATGAGACTGTACTGATATAACAACTAAAACCATCAACATACGAGTCGTAAAAGACTTTTAATTCTAACAATTTCCAACAATGATCCTCACCAACAGACATTTCTCATGTTTTCCAAGTTTGGGAATCCATATTCATCTTGAAGTTAATGACTATTTTGCACAACACAAGGTGTATTGCTGATGTTGATGTAAATTTCCAGGACATCCAAATGACCATGCAAACTACGGTGAATCATCAAATGATACTTTTGCAACAGCAACGCACAAAGCAGCCAAGAGGATAAATCACTCACGTATCCCAAAAAAGTAAGAAAAAGTTAGGAAATGTATGCAAAGCACAATGATTTTGGCACTTTTTTACATTAGTGTCTCTAGATTTTCAATTTACAAATGCTCTCTTACAAGTTTGATAATTAATAATGTGATGCTGTTTGTTCCATCATAACATGACTGGTGCCAGTGAAATCAGAGTTATATGGGGTTAATGATCTCTGTCTGAGCAGGGTGTCTGGTGCCTGGCTGATCGGGAGATTTCATCATTATGTGGTATTCCCATGTATTTGAGCAGGCGAGATGCCTGATTGGGAATATTAAGCAAACATAGTTCAAGGCACCAAAACTGTGTTTACCTTTCCTGACCCAACAGGTCCAATGACAGCCACAAGCCCTCCAGGTCTCACTTCTAGACTAACATCAGTCAAGGTGTTTTCAGGTGAGTCTCCAGTCCACTTGGCTGTCACATTAATAATTTTAACACTCTTCCTTTCCACAGTATCACCTTTTAAACTCTCATTTGAAATGTCCCCCACTGCATAATGAGTTATGTGTTTGTGTACAGGTGATGTAGAACCCAGGGAGTCATTCATCACTCCTCCATCTCTGCTTTCACTATTCCCGACACCACCTCTAGATGTCACTGCACTTTTCCCCATTTTTCTCTCAAGACTGGCTGCAGTCGCTACTTCATCATGCAGCAGAAATGTCTGTGGGTGGAAAAACAAATACAGAGTAATGATGACAATACATTGGCTTTAACCTTAACATAACGGTGGCAAAGACTTTGTCTGCCTTTAATTTTCATATAACCCCATTAAAAATTTTTCTCAATTTGAAGTACACAATGCTTGTTGACCAGGCAAACCTTAAATTGGTGTTTCATTGTAACTTAATATTCATTATAATGATGGCCTTGGGGTTCTTATGTGCCTTTGAAGCTGTAACTACATAGTCTACCATGTTGTGTTTGTCTATGCAGGAAGCCAGTCAGGCCAAAATTACTGCATATATGCGGTTATGGTTGACTCATCACAGCAGCACAACTATAAGATTATTGAACAAATATTTAATTACATTTCAGGAACTGAAATAATGCTTTTAGATTTTCAAAAATAAGTCATATAAGAAATTATTTTGTGTTAATATAACTGTTTAAATTTCAGTAACCATAGTAAATAATGCTTACCTGTACTCTCTTAACTGATACTAATGATTCAGCTAATTCTGTTATTGCTAATGGGAAAAACTCAGTCATAGCAATCTTCACAATATTGAAGTATGCAGTTACTACAAACATCTGGAAAAAATATAAAAAAACCAATGATTATGCTTCTATACACTTTGTACATAATACATACAAAGAGCCATTTTTATGTCATTTTATACTTAGGTAATGTAAAATGTTTACTTGTAGCTTGCAATAAAAACATCTCTGACCACCTGTCCAAAATATTAGGTGTCCAAACTTAACTGTTTCTTTTCAATACACAATCTTACTTCTCACGTTCTTCACCGTCAGTTTACAAGTCTCATAAAAGTAAGCGCACTTCCACTGTCTAACACAATGCAGGAGGTCAGGATTTGATTCCCAACAAGGTGATAGTTTTTTTAATAAAATTTATAATGGCTTTGGAAGAAGTAAAACTTCACTTATTTTTGTAACTCCTTGCACTTTTTACTTTATTTCTTTTATGTCATGCTTTGGGTTTTCACCACATGATGATGCTGATGGATTGAGGTTGTGGTCATGTGCCCTTACCCCGCTTTCATTTCTTCCCTCCCTTTCTCCATTGTTTTGAGTTGGTGGCAACTATTGGCTTCTGTTGTTCGATCACAATCTCAGATGTCCAACTGGAACATACATAAATTTTGTCTGATTTGTTGATTTACAAATCTTTGTTTCAATCCAAGCAAAGTTTGGGAATTTTCAAAGACCACCATGGTAATTCCCAGATATTTGGTTATTTGTAATTCTTAATGTGGGGGTGGCGATTTGGGCCATCATGTGGATGTCACCTTATAGTCAAGCTGACATGGGACTTGTGTGGGGGGAGGGGGGAACTGAGCACCATTTTACTTCATATATCAGACTGTGTTTTGTTTCTATTATCAGTTATGTAAAATACATATGTATAGTACCCTTATAAAATGAGCTTCTATGTTTTTGAGCTGTCTTTTATACACATTTTAATGTCAGGAGTGATTTGGAAAAACTGTAAATGGCTGGTTTTGAAACAATTCAGCAGCTTTAACTGTTTCTTCAAAGGCTGCATTGTACTTACTGCTAATTTATTTTGTCATGTGTCTCTGTCTCATTTTCTTTGTGTCACTTTGTATCTTCTTCAAATCTTACACCCAATCTGCAGATATCTTGAAGGGAAACTGTTTATTTGAAACATTTCACATTGAGAAACCAACTGCACTCCTCTCAATCATAAATACCAACAAAGGAAAAATATAAAATAAATACATCAAAAGAGTTAAAAAATAAATAAAATTTTACAAGCTCCAAAAGCCATTATAAAAATGGTGATTAAAAACTAACCTTACTGGGATATGAACTATAGCTGCCCACACCGCTGACAATATAATGTACCTACTTTTTACTTCAATACTCACCATGAGTCAATGGAAAATCTTTCTCTTTAGAGTGGATTATCCTAAAGAAATATACAAATGGCTGTAATGATTCTAAAACTTCATCAAAACTGAGTACATGTCATACACAAACTGAGGGAACATGATAAGGAATAACAATTTGAGTACCGCAGATGGTTTATACAATTCATTTGAGGGGGTATAGATATTTTAAATCATGTTTTCTATAGTGATAAAGCACAGTTTCAATTAAGGTGATACGGAAATAGTCAAAACAACAGAAAATGGAGTACTGAAAATCTTCATACCTTCTAGGAAAGGCTGTTATATTCCTTGAAAGTCATAATATGGTGTGTTGTCCCTTGAAGGACAATAATTGGTCCCATTTCCTTCAGTGAAATGATAACAGTTGAACACAGTCAGGAAGTGATTATAAATTTAATTTCTATTTTGCAAACTGATGAACAAGAATGTTGGTTTCAGCAAGATGGGGCGACAGTGCATACAGCAAATTCAACAATGCAGATGTTATGTGAGGTCTTTGGTGGTCCCATTATTTCTCAAAACTTGTGGCCCCCTTGATCCTCAGATACATTGCCATTGGATTTATATCTTTGGGGGCTTTTGAAGGAGAACGTGTACAAAAACAACCCACACATGTACCGATCTTAGTATCTAGTGGAACAAGGAAAGAACAGACACTTAAGATTTTTTAAACATTCAGTAGGATGTCACACCCTTTGAAGTGAATACTTCAATTACAAATTAATTTCTGACAATCTCAGGAGCCCACAGAAGTATTTTAGACAACTAAGGGTCTGATGTTGCAAATGTATAAAGCTTTTGATAATGGAATGATGTAATGGGACAATATATTCCATCTAGCCAACCGTAAATGTATATCATGGGAAACGAATTTCCCATCACATCAATAAACGTGAAATACAACGGTAAGTACATCACTGTACTACAAAGTTGTTCTCAAATAACAACCCTCTGAAGTACCAGATGCACAAATCATACTGTGTAAATACAAATAAATATATAATACATACTGTGACATAATCACTGATTACCAGTGGGTTCTTAATCAAGATGGATAATTATCCTTGATTACTGCATTAGAAAACACCAAATCAGTACCACTGGAAATATCTGCCTTTCTATTAATTTTCCTTCTCTGACTTCCAGTCTATTTCTGAGTTACATACCACCACCTCATGGTACTGTGTGTGTCTGCTTAGAACCATGCAGTCAGCACTATTCTATCACTGGCTTCACACTCCTTGTTGCATGGTGTTCTGTTGGTCACTCAAAAACTTATGCACCATTTTAATACTTCTGGTCTCACTAACTAAATTACAACACTAACAATAATTACTTGCAATTGCTTGCTCATGCTGCCACAACTTCAACTTTTATAAAACAGAAAACAAGCAACATTACCATTCCTGCCTTCTTGTTTCTCTCTATCACATAAATAGACTTGAAAGATCCTTTGTGAGGGGAGGGGATACGAAAGCCTGGGGTTAATATGCACGCTTTGCTCTACCAGCTGACCAAGCATGACCTGCCACATACACTGCTGAGGAGAGAGTGAAGGGGATCTGTGTGGCACCACATCTATATACTTATAAGAGCCTTCATTTTGCGTGTCATATACACGTATCATCCGTAAAACAATACAAAACGTAAAAATAAAAAAAAATGTACAACACCAAACTTTTGACATAAATATTGGTTTAATCTGCAAGCTTTTAACTATTTTTAATACAATATCTGGCCAAAAGATCCCAGAAAATGAAATTATTCCAGCAAAGCAGTCACACAGATCAGTGATATAACATGAAGATGGCTGTCTTCTGCATTGTAGTGCTATGTAGTCTGGCAGAAATTCACCATTTTAGACTATACTGTGCTACAACGCAGAAGACGGTCATCTTCATGCTTGCCACCATGAGAACTTCAAATCTGACACATGTCTCTTAGAACGTTTTTAATGCAAAATTTAAAGAAAGAAGCAAACTGAGTTGGAAGTGAAGATGTCAACTAAAGCCTAGACTAACCTTTTCAGCAGTAATGTCATCTTCAAGCAAAACGTATGAGACTATGCTGAAAAATATGGCAATCTTAGTTCCAAACCTTCCAAAAGAGGAGAGGAAACCACGCACAAAGCAAGCTGCCCTGACTGCTTTGATTTCATGTCTGAAAGTAAAATGAAATTCTCTTTCTGAATCATCTGTAACAACATTACATAAACTACTTGCACTATTTTAAATGGCATATTGGAGGCCCTATTTAAATAATTGTAAGATTAAGACTTTCTAGGAGACTAAAGAGTCAAAGATGTTGGGTAGACATTGCCTTTCATTGCGCCTAAAAGTCAGACATTAGACATAATGGTTCATAGCACGTGTGCCTGAACAGACAGACATATGCAAACATTTAAATCTTTTAGAGTGGTGTAAACTGTCTTGACAAGCAATGTATATTCAATAGTAGAACTTACTTCCGAGCCAAAGAAATAAGATGTGCAAATGGTTTCTCCCAGGCATACATTTTGATCACTTGAATGCCTACAATAATCTCATTCATGAACCTGATGCGCTCATCTGTTCTTCCGGCTGTTCGTCTTCTTAGTGTTGATATCATCTTTCCAAATCCAGCTAAAAAAATTCAGAAATGTTAAGTGAACAGTCAACTGAAGTCTACTGCTTTTAAGGGTAAGGTAAAAAGACAAACAAGAGAGAATGATAAGATGCTAATGACAAGCAGTAACAACAGTTATTTCAGGGTTAATATCAGGAGACAGACAGACTACCCTAGGTGCAAATGATGTGTACAATCTATCTACCTTATTTAAGAGAGTAGTTTCTCCTTATCCAAGAATGTTGTGTGCAGTTTAGAACCACAATATACTCTAGGTATTTATATTAAAATAAAACACAAACAACTAGTCCACCAAGGGCAACTTTTGCACACATTAAGAAGCTGTTATGTGGAAATTAAATAAATAAATAAATGTTCTCCTAAAATATATTGTTTTATTTAATTTCCTAATTCTTCTAATTTCCACTAATGAACCAGTTGTGACAAAATGTTTATAGGAAGTATTTGGGTTGATTCTAGGAATAGAACATGATTTTTATATTTACTGTATGTAATTAAAAATCCCCCTGTATATTCTTAACTGATATATATGGTTACATTTTATTTCAGATGTTACCATTTTAAAGACTTTGAAATACTAAAATATTGATCAGACAAGCTCAAATGCATAGAAGTATTCCATAGCAGCTTAAGTAATATCAAACTTCATAAGGCATACTGGTGCCTACAACTTCTCTTTTTAGCACATACCTTGAACTGGTATAACAAGCAGAATACTGACAACTCCAAGAACTGCAGAAATACCAATCCTGCTCCACAGCAAGTACACTATGATCATAGTCTCCACCGGAGCAATCACTAGAAAAGCCAAGACCAAGAAGGTCTTGTCAAAGCGGGCTACGTCATTTGACAGGAGATTTACTGCTTGTCCTACTGTTGTTTCCCCAAGAGCTGTCTTACTTAATCTCAGTGCCTGAAACAAGAATTTGTGAAACTCTCTATCTGAAACATCAGTAAGGGCAGTCAAACCCAGAAATCAAACCAGATACTTTCCAACATGAGTCAGACACTGCCACCTATTCTGTACATAAGGACAGGGTGCGTCTCTCCTGTCAGGTACTAGGGTGGATATGCAGAAGTGTAAAGACATACTCTCATAACCAAATGATAAATCTCTGTAAGAAATGAAACAACCAGACCAAATTACATTATGCCTTAAGCAATTATACGATTAAAATACAATTTCTCCAGGAACTCTAGTCACTATATAAAGGTGTCAGAGTGATCTACACCAGCTAGATACCTGAACGGACTAGGTAATATAAGAACCTGGTTGTATACAAGACAGTGTGTCAGAAAAATACTGTACTGGAACAAGAGATCAGACATGTTTTGTCATATAACATTTACCTTTCTGTAGATTAAGGAACAAACACCAACACGCATCTTCATGCCAGTGTGTAAAACAGCAAGCCAGATTGGGGCCTTCCAAAATATGTTAAAAAGGGAGCAGACAATGACACCGCCAGCATACAAGTAAGCCATATCATGACTTATTCCACTACCTTGGGAAAAGTAGCGGATCAGTCCACCCAGGAAGACTGGCTGAATCATTCTATGGACGAGTACAAATGCAAAACAATTACTCAGCCCTAGTACACTCTAAAAAGCATACATCATATGCCTACTGCCTATTCCCTGAGTACTTATGATTAATTTTTATTTATCACTTTTGTTTTCTCCAGTACTACTTTCCACAACAAGGAGAAATTTAGTGATTGATTGCAGATGGCAAACGCATAATTGCACACGTGACAATTTCTGTGGCACACATTGTATTGTTGTATAAACCTCATGTCATAAGATACTGGAGAGGACAGAAAGCAGTTATTGCAAAGGCCAGATGTTGGTTTACTGTGAAGCCTGGGTTCTATGGTGAGATTCTATAATGGTTCATGTTAATGGCCTATATAACACAATGCAATTACATTGACCAACAGCCATTCACTAAGATATTTTAAATGCACAATATTTTGGGACTTGCTTCCTCTGCTGTATTCAGATGACTTGTTTATATACAATTTTTTATGGTCTGTAAGCTTAAACTTGTAATGAGCAATGCTGTAGAAGGAGCAGAACCATTTACAAAATATTTTTTTGCTAAACTGCATTCATTACATAACAAATGTGATGTAATTTCATCATCATTTTAAATCCATTATTCTACAAATCCCAACACCTGAACAAATACAACAAATATACTCCAAAAATATATACTCCAGTGCATACTCTGTGCACCCACCAAACTACTCACAACACATGACCACCTACAACCAAAACTATGTGCCTTGACCACTGTCATCACTATAAGGGAAGGCTAGAAACTTTTGGGTAGCACCTCTTAAACCTAACACGTCTTTGTAACATACCTAACCTAACCATTCCTATATTTTCTTGACCCACACCAACCTGTCTATTTGTTTTATGTTTAAGAATAAGCAGGGTATATGGAAGTGATAAGGCAGAGCCTCAAGCATAGTGGAAGAGGAAAGTGGTACACAGTAGATGTAAATGGCAGGGATTCATGCTAACATTACTTTATCAATCTTCCAACCCTACAGATAAATAAAATCCCTGTTTAATGCAAGACTGTCACAGTTTACTAATAATGATTTTATACTCACTGAAACATGAACTCTGGAACAGACATTGCTAGCCCCAGCCATAAGACACTACAACCAAAACACCTGATCAAAACTCGGAGCAAACCTGGTGCTCTGTGCCTTGCCTTAGCTTCCTGCAGCTCTTCAAACCACAACCTGTAACAAATAAATGTGTGTTGCAGAGAGATATTACAAAAGAATGATAAAGAATCATACTGTAACAATTTCTCTCATTTTACACAAGTTCTTTTTAGCTGACAGATTTATTAAACACTCTATTACAAGTGACAATGATTTCCTCTTTAGTTTACTTGAAACAAATAAAATGATAACACTTTAAATAACCGCAATCTATTTATTACTCTTCTTAATAGATCCTGCAGTCCCTCGGTGTTTGCAGTCCGACTGAAAAGCTTCAAAAAAGCATGTGCAGTTCACTAAACTCACTGCTGGGAGGGACACATATTTTCACTCCACAGACCACAACAATATCTTGATGATTTAAAAGTTATTTATTGCCTTTGCATAAATTATAAAATGTAATGTTAAATGAATTTTTGTTATTAAGTTCACAATATGTGGTTGATGAAATTAAGAGTAAATAGTACAGGAGAAAAATAGCAATACACAAACTATTGTAGCAAAACTTACACAAACTGTAAGACAACAGCAAATAAATATGTTAAAGTTTCCACAAAAACACCTTTGTATGTTGAAAAATATAAACTTTAGCAATGCCATGTAACACGAGTAGATCTTCATGTAAAGCATCTGACAGTGCTGTCAAACTTTAACCAAAACCAACTGTGCCAACAAACTTGAATAAAATCACCAACATAAAATTTTATGAAAATCTGTTCAGCAGCCGAGTTGTTAAATGCGAACATGGACAGACATACATGTTGAAGCCAACAGGCTCAATTTTGCAGCTTTTCATTGAAAATGTGCCAAAAATTTCATGAAATAAATGTTAGTAGGCATCATTAGAGATGGGTGTCTTCTGGTTGTAACACTATGTAGTCCTGTAGAAAGTTTCCCAACATTTCAGAGATACTTGCTGCCTCCATCATCAGTTGATAATGATGGCAGGCAACAAGTACATTTAAAATGTTGGGAAACCTTAAAATTACGAAGTTTGTACGCTTGTGGTGCCTTTTGGAAAGTCAGAAAATAACAAAATACTTCTTAAAAGGTTGCAAGCTTCGATGAAACTGAAATGTAACTCCAGCATATACTATGGCATTTCTTTCAGAATCCGTGAGGTAAGAAGACATTTCATGCTTCACATCGGACTGTTGATAAAGCCAACAAAACTCAGAAAAAACTAGTATTCTGGGGAGAATATTCTATTCTATCGATTCATATTTGTACATGGTAAGAAGCAGAATGAAGTTTGTTGTGGTCATGGTTTACGCAGGCCAGCAAAAGAAAGATAAAACTTCCATTCAGGTCAGTTCAAAACTCACGATTTAAGTTTAAGTATGACACTTGGAACGTTTTCTGAAGACTCCACTAAAGCCATATTTCCTGATCTTACTGTGGATATTATCAACACACAAACATACATGTGTTTCAAGTAATGTTTAAATAATACAGAGTTACAAAAATGGTGGAAAAATATCAACAGAGATGAAATACTAGTAATCTACAAATAATGTTATCATAGAGGATACTGGTTTAAAAGTGTTCTCCTCCATTACAGAGTGTTCTCGGTAGCTATAATAAGAGATTCTTTTCAATTATGCTTTATTTTTCAAACAATGAAGAACATAATAACCAATTTCATAGGGCGCATATTAATAACATGTTAGTGGCCATATTTCAAGGTGGTTTTATTCTTTTCTAGATGTCTATGTTCGTAAAAGTTCAGTTCTCTTCAAGGGAAGGTTAAATTTAAAGTAATATATAAAAAGAGGTAGGTGAAAGCATATTCAGAACAATATCATATTAATGCTCTCTTGGTAATGTAAATCACTATTCACATTCCATCCTTTTAAATGCTGATGTAATTCTGATGCTACTTTCACCATACCTATCTACAAATTCATTATCACTGTCAGCAGTTATCTGTATCCACATTAAAATCACTGCCTGAAGTTAATCTCCCAGTACTGCGAAAAGATACAAAAGTTGTTTTGTCCTTATCAATCTTGGAAACAGAGATTTGGTATCAGCTGAATTCTATATTTCTGCTCTTATATTCTATCTAAATATAAAATATCAGAACTACCATAAGCTCATAATATCAAGAAGAGGTAATTATGTATAACCATTGCTAACATTAACTATTATACGTTCAGTGCAGTCCTCGACGAACCAACAACTGCTCAGATGGTCATGAAATTCACCACCTTCTGGAGTGAACTCGAAGGTTCACTACTGCGCTCATAAGAATCAAGCACTGAACTCTATCCTGAGGCAGTTAACACAGTCCACATGGTCATTTCCTATTTCCTGAATTTTCAGGTGCATTTGCATTGCTGTGGAGCACCCATAAAGTTCACTCCATCCATCACATATAACAAGCAGTGAATGGCTGAATACATTTTCATAACATTCTGTACAAACGTTATGTAAGTTACTGGAGGCTACTCCAAGCTCCCTTTAAATTTCCTACAAATGGTAATACCAATGTGACAGATGTGCATACCGGGTCTCCAATTTATGTGGCAGCGGTCGTGACTTGCATAGCGTAGTCGGCCGTCGCACTGTTGATGTCGGCGGGAGTCGTGCCCGTTCTTCCGGTGGGTGACCGGCAAATCAGTTTCAGTGCCGCTAGTAACAGCAAACTACAAATATTTCTCGTCACTGATACATGTTATTACATTAATTGTTTTTACCTTAAACCACAAAAAGATGTTCAAAGTTACTTCCTTGTGCTTGCAGGCAACTTCACATCTCGTTAACATGTTTCGAAATACTCAACGAAGCTCTTCTTGGGAAATTGTCGAATATTTTCTTTAATTGCTTCTGCAGTGTGCGGATTGTTTACATACACTTTTTTCTTCAGCATGCCCCACAGGTAAAACTCGCATGCAGACAATTTCCCAAGAAGAGCTTCGTCGAGTATTTCGAAACATGTTAACGAGATGTGAAGTTGCCTGCAAGCACAAGGAAGTCACTTTGAACATCTTTTGTGGTTTAAGGTAAAAACAATTAATGTAATAACATGTATCAGTGACGAGAAATATTTGTAGTTCGCTGTTACTAGCGGCACTGAAACTGATTCGCCAGTCACCCACCGGATGAACGGGCACGACTCCCGCCGACATCAACAGTGTGTCGGCCGACTACGCAATGCAAGTCACGACCGCTGCCGCATAAATTGGAGACCTGATACTTGTGAAGTAGGAGAGATACCCATGACAACATAATCACTCACGATTTCTATCTGTATACATATAGTAGGAGAACAGGAGAATGGAATTTCAAGAAATTCTATATGGATGTTATGCTACTAAAGACTACTTCAAAATTAAGATTTGAAGTTTTCATGGTAGTGAGGACAACACTGTTGCTCTTCTAGGATTTGACATCACAAGCGAAACTTACCTCTCTAACTTGTTTCCCAAGAAGTCAGATCGATGTTCATCAAGTGCATCATATAAGTCATCTATTTCTAGATCCTTCTTGATCCCTAATCTGAATATACCAAGGACCCACCTACAAGCAAAACAGAGAAGTAAGAATGAAATTCTCTGAAAACAAAAAGAGAAGATCCGTGCTATGTCATATAAATGCAATCAGTGCTTTTGATATGTTATATAATTATCTATTGAGACTTTTTGCACAGAAATATGGCAGGTATTAAGACATAAGTGGTCTTCACGTCATTATATGATAAGAGCATGTACACCAGATTACTATTCTATTTAGTGAAAAGTACCACACAATACAGTATGAGATTATCTATTTTCAGTTAACATATTTAAAGTCCTACATTTCAAGAAAATCACTCGTTCTGATAATATAGTGTATTAAGGCAATATTTTCTAATGATAAAACCCGTATATAATTAATGTATAAGATAAATATGCCAAAACATTTAACCCTTTTATCATGATTTTACAAGTAGCTATGTTCAAAAAAGATAAAACATTGACAAACCTGAAACAGTATGTCAGTTGGCATCTCTACATAATCATCACTTCACAACCACCATTTAGGGTATTTCATAAGCTGAGATCAACTAAGTGCTCAAGTATGTAGCCTGAAAAACTTAAAGCTATTATGATACTTACGTATGTATGTAGAATTATTGTTCAGGAAATTCTTTAAACACTGAATTTTTTCATTGTGGACAACAGTTTCTGTGTTCTGACCACTAAACCACTCAATTTTCTACCTTCATTAAATCTGATCCCACACTGATATTGAAATGTAACAAACAGTAGCATGAATCCCTATAAGTATTTTAACCTTTCTCTCAGAGGATTCTTTTCTCTAGCCTCTGCGTTCAGACCAGCTCCAGGGCCCACCCACCCTCCTACACAATGGGTACTAGCATCCCTTCCTGGGGATAAAGCATAGCCAGGGCATGACACTGAACACTCACCCCTATCTTGAGTTGAGGTTAAGAATGAGTGCCTACATGGCATATAGTGGGGCAGTCTTACTTACATTTACTCTCCATTACAAAAGAGATTTTTTCAAGTAAAATCTTAAGTTTTACAAAGTAGAATACTCATACCTTCACCTGGGTTTCATCATGCACTTCACACTTTTATACCAGAAACAGAATCCCTTTGTCTTTGTAGTTGAACAATTTGCAATGACATATCTGCACCATTCACTGACTTACCAAAATGTTATGAGTGACAATGGATTTGCAGTTGATCTAGGATTTGGTTTCTGTCCTTTTTTGAGGCCAGTGTCCATCTCTGTTGCTACCTTTAATTTGCAAATGCAACCTGCTCATGAACTTCAAGTAGGCAGGGTTGGTATCTGTAAGAAACACAACCCAATTTCAAGTATATCTAAATGGCAGCAGTCATACAACAATCTTGAACTAATATCACAGTAAAAAGAAAAATTAAACAAACAACTTTATCTCGAAATGTAATAAAGCACAATTACATACACATAAACGGTTATGTCATAAAACAAACAGTTTAGCTATCAGTAACTACTAAAATCTGTTTAAAATAAATGATTAGTATAAAAATTCATTGAACAATTTGAATCTTATTTACAAGACAGCCAGCAGACAACAAAAGGAAGGTAATTCTGCAAACCAACACACCCCAATACACTGAAAAGTCAATTTCTTTATTCTATCGCACAGCTCCGCAACGCAATAACACTCCCTGCCGCCAGGAATCATTGCAACGCTCGCAGCCTCCACCATACCATCTGTACAATACGTTACTGCTTCTTTTTTTATATGAAACAGTATTTCCCGAAAATTTTATTTTCTTCTCTACTTCGTACAATATATAACAATTTTATAAAATAACATCACATCCGTTTTAGTTGTTCTTTATCTCAACATTTACTGGTATACTTTCGTTTATTATTTATTTTACTTAATAATTAATACTGAGAAACGAAAGATAAAAACTGTGAATGAATAAACATTAGCTGCCGGTGTATATCCTCCAGCAAAATTATTTACTGTAAACTTTGGATTGTACTAAATCAATTTCAGATATATAGATCGGGAGCTTGTAGGCCGATTACATGTTCTTGTAAAATTCTGTTCAACAGAGGAAGGCTTCACACTCGTTAATCTAACTAATAATTACAAGTGACATCATCGGAGTACAAATTAAATTCTGGCATTGTATGGATCTGACGAACTATGAAACGACTTTCTGTGAATGATTCCCATACTAAAACGAACTAGCCGGACCGAACAAGTCGAACTGATTCATAGAATATTGGCGCCACGACCACAAATGAGAAAACAAACGAGGTCTAGCAGGCGTTCCGTATAGTTTTAGGGAAAGTGGTGTGACAAGCTAAACACCTTTCCAGCAGTTCGGTGCATTTCAGTGAGGGGACAGTTTATGCATACATGAAGAGCTTGTCCCTTTATAAAGCAACTACGCTGTTGCTAAGAAACCATCTTTCTACATCTGACAAGTTCCGATAAGGTTAAAATTGGTTTAGCAAGGTAAAACACACGCAAAGGATTGAGCATTTAATATCAACACCCAGCAACTTACGCGCTAAACCACAGATCGACAGATGACAGCATATATCACATACGGCACAGATGAGAAAAACATGTGTTTTGATCGGAAGGCCTGATGGGAAGAAAGCTTTCTTAATACTTTGGCGTATGTTGGAGGATAATATTAAAATGGTTTTCTTTGGGGAGAAGAGTTGGAGAGAGTAGACTGGATTAAACTATCATATGATTGTACTCGCCGCGAAAGTCTGAAATCCTATATGGATTACACTAGTTCAAATCTGGATAATGAACCTTTTGATTCCATTAAAGATGGGGAATTTTTCGACTACCTGAGCGTACTAGTACCTTCTTGAGGATTCTGCTTAATGAATTTAGGCACATTCCTTTCAATATCCTAAATACATGAGAAACTCCATAATAAATATAATAGCAGTACTCAGAGGTTAGTACTTTGAATGACGTATAGATGGCAGAAAGTTTGATTTTATGCAGCAGCATACTAGAGTATAACTAGCAAACACCAATGGAATCTCATCGCGAAAACAATGGAACATCACTTTTAGGGTTTGTTTACAAAACAAGAAGGCGTAGAAGATGGATATGGAAGACAACCATAGATCACATTCTCCTGGAAACGATGTGGACGGAAAGAAAAGGCTGAGGTGCAGTAATTTTTCCTCGCAGGAGAAAAATATTTTAATACATATCATAGAAAAACATCAGGACATCATTGAATGTAAGAAAACGGATAAAGTCAGTGTTCAGGAACGAGAAAAGGTGTGGGAAGGCATAGCCCAAGAATTTAACGAAATAGTTTTAGCCGAACCGATAAGGACATCTCGACAATTGAAAATGTGCTACGAAAATCTAAAGAGAAGAATTAGGAAGGAAGTGTATGGAGATGAACAAAAAACTGTTAAACCAAGCATTGATCCAATAGTTGCATTGAGATCTCAAGTTCTTGTTCCAAGTGACGTTGATTCAAATTCATCCACACATCTCCATGCACCCCAAGGTAAAATAACTTTTCTCGAGTGCAAAAAGTTGGAACTATTTGGGAGGCTGGTCGGTCTCTAGTATTGTTTACTTAAATTTGATTTCTGAATGAGAAACTGTCAGTTGAAATGCTTAATGCAGAACCAAATGAAAGATTCGGTCTGTTGACTTAAAATATTTGTGTGGGTTAAGGATATTTAAATGTGAAAGTGGGCTTATAAGAGTCAAATTAAGGTTGGGTGGGAAACAGTGTGGCTACAGACTGGGTTGCTTCCCAGCAGGGGAGGTAGTTTCTGAAGCCCACATAACCTTCTGTCCAAGGAGTACCTGGAATGTAAAGCTTCTTGAGCATAAAGTTGACCATCTGTAACGTGTTGACATCTAAAATACATAGGGCTTTATCTCAGTACTCTCACTAAGCTTTCATTGTACATTACTTATGCACAGATACAGCTTTACCATTTATATGCCTTATTTGAAGCTGTCAATAAATGCTAACAGTGATATATAAATTTTTTACCTTATCTAAACAGTAGCCACATGCTGAAAAGTAGCACGAAAGGACAGTAGAATCCTGATTATCTTACCTAAACAGGACTGATAATCAAAAATGTCAGGTAATACGGAATACTAATGAAAAAGATGAGGGTAAATATCAGTGACTCAGTTTATGACATTGTTAAATTATGAATAAAATACAGTATGGTATCAGTTGAAAAAATCTTACAAAGAGAACTTTTGTATAATTATATCTCTCTCCCTTCCCTCACCCCTTAAATAATGCATCCTGTGTGATTGATCTATGAAGAGGAATGCCAGTATTATATTACTAATTGGAAGTAGAAATGAATGAGTGAAATGATGACCAAGATACAGGGCATTAGACTAATGCCACTTATTTGAGCCCTTTTGACATTTCCTCCTCTCCTTCCAAACACGTGTCCACTTCATGTGGGTCATCTTCCCATATCTTTCTTTTGTGTGTGATATCTTTCCTAACAGCCTCTGTCTTCCTCTTGGGTCTTTTGTTGTACATTCATGTCCAAAACCTTATTTTGTAATTCTCTCTTCACTCTTTTAAAATGTGTTTACAATCTTATTCTTTTATTCAGTGTAAAACTGTTGGTTTTTCTACTTGTACTAAAGATGACATTTAATTTTGCAGGCTCCAGCAGTGGACCAGCAGGACAATTCAGATCTGACAATTACTCCATGCCAATACATGACTATGTGGAAACAAGCCATCATGAACCAAGAAGAAAGAACGCTAATCTAGCCAAGTTACGACGAATACTATTGACTAAAGAAATCAGTTTAATTAATATGGACTTGGAAATGAGAACAAAGAAATATGAGTTGGAAATAAAAGTGGAAGAAGCAAAGCTTGAATACTATAAAAGAAAAATTTCTATGCTCAGTAATACAGAAAATGGGGAATCGTGACTTGCTGTTGAGCAGTTATTTGCATATTTTAATGCAAAAGATTGGCTTGGTCATATTCCTGTTACAGCTTTTGAGGATTATTGGAAGTGAATTAGTGAGGTGTCAAAACAGATTCTCTTTCGTTTACTGTGGCCATATACTAGAAAGCTGACCCATTACAACAGTAAAGTACGCGCAATTTTGGCTTTCAGGGATAAGTCGTATCAAATATTGAAGGTGTTCCGACATTTTGGCAAACACTGCATTTGTCATCGTGGGAGCATTCACCGTGAAGATGGAAGCAGCAATGTTTGCGAAAATAGAACACCTTCAACATACAACACAGTTTATTGCCAAAAGCTGAAAGTATATATTAAACACTGACTGCAAAAAACCAAACACGAATGTAATGTATGTTTACAAATGAGTAATAATGTGTTATAGCATTTCTTGAAGCTGTCAGCATTTCATTCGCATTGCAGCTCTTTGATTCAATTACAATGTAATTATCAGTCAAAGTAAAACTACTTTTGTAAAGATTTAAGTTTGTGTTATTACTAATAGTTTCAAGTACTACCAATCCTATTATGTGATCTGTATAGAAGATTAGCAAAAGAGCTGTTGTATTTTTAATCTGAGTAAATACATGTTTTCCTCTTGTAATATCTCCATAATGCATTCATGAGCAGGAAAGCCTCAAGCATGCTGTGAGATTATTGAAAGGGGACATCATAATCATTTAATCTGCCTCTTACTCTTTTACTTGCAAGGTGCTGTTAACCTTTATGACACAGAACTTTAAATTTGCTCTCACAACCTCATGGCTCGATTAAATTGGCATTTAAATGCTTTAGGAGAGAATCATAAAATAAACTGTAGTTTGTTCATTACAATTTTTAACCTAGAATCTTGCAATAAGATGTAGACTATTAAGGATGAATCCATTTTCCTATATACCAAAATTTTTAAATAGTTTATATACCTTTTCTATTTTGTAATCATATTTTTTTATTCTTTGAAATATTGCAAAAATTATAAAATTAGAAAGCTTCAGAATAATTTAATCTTTGTGGTAATAGAATCAGGTCTCCCACCACCAGCGGCTGACAGCTATATAACAAAATCAGTAGTAGTCACGGTTCACAGACTCGTTTCCAATGAAGAGTCCTTTGTCAGTGCATTGATAAAATATTCATTATTGAAGAAGTTACATGCATGGCTGGGAATCAAAAGAAAAAAAGCAGCCTAAAGTCTTGGACTTTGTCCATCATTTGGTTTTCTAAGAGAACATTGTCTAGTGATTGAGGTTAGCTCTTTCTATCAGACCCAACTGAGTAGGTGCCCCCCCCCCCACCCGCTCCC
>NW_019059549.1:352298-406371 GCF_000696155.1 Zootermopsis nevadensis | reverse complement strand
GACTTAAGTAGATACTTCTAAAACTGTTTTTTTTAGAAACCAGACAATAGACAAAGTCAAATAATTTAGTAATCCTGGTTTTAAAGTACCATCTTCAGCACCCTTAATGCTATCTATGGAATGTACCATTTAAAATGTAACCCAGTAACAGTCATGTACTGTGGTACAAAAATTAAACCAGAAGCAGGTAATGGGCTTTCCTGAACTCGCCTGTGGCACTTGAGTCAAGGTCACTGTAGTTGCTAGGCTGCTGCTCAAGCCAATTGTGCAAAGGCTGTGCAGGTGCAAACATATTTA
Organism: Zootermopsis nevadensis; assembly: GCF_000696155.1. The sequence continues at coordinate 406,074 of NW_019059549.1, read as the reverse complement.
TTCTGTTACATTACTTTGCAACAAAATTGTTTGCTGCTGTTTATGAAGCACTTAGCAATGTGTATCCTGCCAAGGAAGTACCAAGTGAGACAATACATTTTGTGACTCTGTGTTAAGTTCATGTGTAGTAGTTATGGTTGCATTTTAAATGGAACAACCTGTATTTACAAAATACCTGGCTCAAACAAGGACAAATTAAAAGGAAGACTCTTTTGTCAAAACAAAAGCAAATTACTTGATTCAATTAATTGGATTTTATAACTGTGCTCATAATTGTATGCCTTCACCAAATTATCAGTTCATATGTTTATGCATTAAACAAATTAACACTTCTACTTTAGAATATAATGAAATGTGTTCTGTGACTTCACTTGTCCTCAGGGACTGAGAATCACTGATGGTGTTAGGAGGTTGTCAAGATTTGCACCTAAAGGTGACTATAGTGTGATTCATGAACAACCATCTCTTTTTTTATATCTTCCAAAGTTGCACAACCTAGGAAAGAATTGAAACATAAAAAAATTAATAAATGGAAGACAGTTATACAGGCCGCAGTAGAAATAACATATTACATACCAGTAAGACCCATGACAGAGTCCAGCTCATTTTTAATGATACTGAGGATGGATTTTACTCCATCCTCTCCACCACAGGCCAAGCCCCACAGAGCAGGACGTCCCATGAAAACCATTTTTGCTCCCAGTGCCAAAGCTTTGAACACATCTGTTCCCTGCCTTATTCCTCCATCCAAGTAAACTTCACATTGTCCATTTACTGCTTTCACAATCTCTGGCAGTACTTCAATCTAAAAACAGAGTAAAATCGATACTGGGATACTGGGAATGACCCATTCTGAGCACTGCGGGTCCCAACTTTTCGTTGGCTTGATCTATAGACATTTTGGTAGGACTCCTTGGATGAGGGATCGGCCCGTCGCAGGACAGCACAACACAGAAAAACGCGGACAAACACCCATGGTTTGAGTGGGATTCGAACCCATGGTCCCAGTGACCAAGCCTCCGACCACGCAGCCAAAATTGATACAGTCAAGGAAAATTAGAGTTCCTTTCATTTGGAAAGATGTTGAGGGTGAGGTTAATTCTGTAGAGCCTTTTTATTAATTTATCTTAAGGTGGAAAGGAAAAGCTGCAGAATAGTATGGAGTATCGTAATACCACGGCACAACATTATAACATATTGCTTATTCTCTATTTGTTAGTATTATTGAAAATTATGATTCCATGGTATTAGGCATCCATTCTGCCTACCTAATGACCTTCAGAATACTTCACTGCTTTTGGATACAGTAATAATTGTTTTTTCAATCCCATAAAAAAGGTTCTGTGCATAACTTTGGCTTTTAGGGGCTAGGTGCAATGTTTTGGCAAACATCAGATAATATTCAACATTCGATGTGACACTCCCAAAAACTGAAGTTTTACACTGAAATTCAGAACTTCAGCCACAAAAACCTAAGGACAGCCATTAATTAGGTTCTTTACCAACATGATAAGGTCTATTGAATAAAATTTTTCTTGGATATTATCCATCGTCTAGTAAATATAAAACGTAAAACGACGTTTCGGAGATGGGACTCTATTTCCGTCTTCAGGTTCCTACTCAGTTGGGCCCACTAGATAGAGCTAATCCCTATCTCCGGACCCTCTTAGAAATCAGACGGGAAGACAAAATATTTTGAACTGAGAAGTAGCAAGCATTTCCAGAATTTAATCTCCTCCTAACTTCCTCATGAGTGTCATTTTCATTTGTTATTGTTGTTCCCAGATATTTGAACTTTGTAACCCTTTCAAAGGACTTATTAGCTACCGTAAGATAATTTTGCCCGCCTGTCTTCTGATGACGAGATACTAACATGTACTTAGTTTTTTAAAAATTCATATAAAATAAAACAGTCAATGCAATAGGCTACGAGAGTAAGTGCAACACAAGTGAGTTATAGCAGAAGTAAACTTTTAGAAAGAATGGAGAAGTTACTGTTGCTATGGGTGGGTGACATGAATTGAAAAAACATTCCCTTGACTGAAATTGCTATAACGGATAAGGCGAAGTCAATTTTTGAGGAACTTAAGTCGTCAATGTTTGGGTGCCAGGAACGCATGTCATTGACTTCCCATTGATTTACATTATAAAAAGAGTTTCAATTTACGCCGGTTCATCCAGGAACGCATCCCCGGCGTAAATCGAGGTTTACCTGTATTATGTTTTGTGAAGTTTTATAGTGAGCAAGCACAGTGCTACAGTGATAAAGTATTTAAATTCTGTTCGATCTTTACCATGTTCAAATGTCAGCCAGTGACCACTGTGCCCATAGCTTGCATAAGTTTTCTGTCTTTTACAGAAAATACTAGAACTGTACCATGATCGACATTATCTTGTCCTTTCCATTACACTTTGTTAGCGCATATGCCTTTACAGTGTCCCTCAGTCGCACTTTTAAATTCTGGAAAGATTCCTGCTACACTCACCGAAGCTGGAGTAAAATCCACTTGGCGAGCACCATGGTTTGATACCAATATGGCAGCTACACCCAGACCTGCAGCAATTGCAGCATCATCTGCTGTTAGGATACCTTTCAGAATCAGAGGCAGTTGAGTGATGCTAAAACCAAACAAATAAGGCAGATCACATGATGAAATTCCAAGCAGTAATGAGGCTGAAGATATAAAGAGAAAATAAACAGCATAGAAGCATAGGAGGAAATAAATGGTGGAAAACAGAAAATTAAAATGGCTTCACAAAGCGACAACTTGCAGAAGTAGAAATGTCTGAGGCAATGATGATAAAACACACAACTGACATGTCTCTTATCAGTAAATACTGTGATTTTGTGAAGAAACAAATAACATAATGTCACAAAACATGGAGCTGATCCATTCACCATCTACCAAAGAAGACCACATTATTTATTGATGTCATGTGTGTTCATTATGAGATTAGGAGAAAAATGAATTTTACAAATAATAATAATAATAATAATTCAGTTTTGATACTGTTATTATCCAAAATGCTGATTATCAGGACATACAAAATGAGTTTCACCAGATATGTGCATAAAACAATCAACAGTTTTGAGGGAAGGGCATAAATTAAGAGTGTTTGCAAACTGAGTTCTTATGGGCCTAAAAAGGATCAAGTGAGCATGTATGATTTGAAACTTCTGTGGTGACTAGACTGAATAAAAGCATCTCAGGCAATCAGCCATGTCAGTTGGTTAAAAGAAGAGATTGATGTTTTCGGAACCACTGCCATTCCCATCATCAGGGCTCTGGTGTAACTGGATGTCTCCAACATCTCCTATTTTTGCAAGAGCATTAGTCCTGGGCAGGTATATACAGGAGATAATGCATAAAGAGGAACTATGAGATTTGTGTAGGTCCCTTGGTAGTGTTATAGTAGTGACTGTAGGATGATGCCATGATGGGTTGGGTATGTAGCTAGAATGGGAGGGGGGTGAAGAGAGAAATGTGCACATTTTTCACAGAGAAATAGGAAATGGTCATTTAGAAGATGAAGCCTAAGATGTGGGAATAATATAAATATGGATCTCTGGTAAGTAGTAGCAGTGCAGTTTCTCGGACAGCCGATTCAATGGGTCAAAACAGCGCGGTATCTGGGATCACCCTTGACGCCGGCCTTACCTGGTCGGCGCACGTCAACCAGGTGGGAAAGAAGGCGGTGCAACGATTGGGTGTGCTAAGTCCGCTCCTTAACAGGAGGAGTGGCCTGTCCATCAGGAACGGTGTGCAGCTCTATATGCAGCTCATCCATCCCATGATGGATTACGCATGCCCGATCTGGAGGTCAGCTGCCAGCAGTCACGTCAGGAAGCTGCAAGTGGTGCAATCCAAGTGTCTTCGCATTGCTACTAATGCGCCTTGGTACGTTAGTAACAGGCAAATACACGAGGATTTGGGGATCCCGCTCTTTGCCGACCACATCAGAGCACTGACTGAGAGATTTGACTCAAAGTTAGCTGGTGTGGGGAACCCCTTAGTCCGGCAACTCGGGAGGCACTTGTGCCGAACGAGGGCTGTCAGAGGTCACCCAAGGGCAACCGAGGGGGACTAATGTTCAGCAGACCAGCCAAGGCTGTCCCCAAAAGACGGCCAAGTAGGCGCAACAAGTGGTCAGACTACTCAGCTACCCTGACTGAGGTTTTCCGTGATTTTCCTCAGTTGTAAGGCAAATGCCAAGGTATAATTTAATAGGGGCACGGCCCCCCCCCTGATCACGGAGACCTTCAGCTGAAGTGATCTCCCCCCCAAGCCGCAGAGGCCTTCAGCCGAAACGGCCCCTCCCTCTCTGGGTTCAAACCTCAGAGAACCAACCAACCAAATTCTTTGGACAAGTTGCCTGACGGGATAACCTCCCATCAGCAGCAGCAGACCCTAGTTTGAATGGTCGAGGCTCCTGCCACGACGGAACCTTGTTAGCATTAGCAAAATTTCCGGTTTCTTATTTATAAGGCTCTATTTACCATTTCCAGCAATGCGTTTCGTATGCAGGGATGGTGTTACCTAGCAAGGGACGATGCTCGCGCTTGTTCAGGACTCCGCCCTTAGTTAGCTTTTTTGGTTGGTTTTGTTTGGTAGAATGGAGGACTATGGATTAACTCACAGGCTTTGGTATTAGCAGTGTTGAATCTTCAGCATCTCATACTATATTGTTAGTTGCTTCACACATGAGCTGTCAGTATTTTCAACATGCATGTAAAGATAACAGAAAACATGAAGCATTTAACTGCACATAACAATCCTCTGAGTTCCATGTAAAAGCAATCTTGCCCAAATATGTAAACAAGGCTGGCTAAGTGCTCAGGATATCATAAAAATGGGTATAATTTGCTATCATTAGACAATCATTATCTTCAAAACAATATATTGCACAAAGAAAATGCACACACATACCACTCATCTCATCTTCCCTGATTTAATCACCCTAGTTGAAGAATATGAATTATGAAGCTCCTCATTATGTAATTATTACCATCATTCAGTTACATCCTCTAGATTCAAATATTCTCCTTAGCCCTTTCCTTTAAAAAGTAATCCTTGACATGGAAATATAATATAAGAACAGTACCTTTTTAGCCATCTAACATCATCCCAGGTCACAGACTGGTCGAATAGCTTCTTAACGTATTCATTAATACCCGAATCAGATTCAGATTTTACACCAGTTGCTTTGATGCCTTCAAAATTTGCCAGACTGAAAAAAAGCAGAGCAGTTTAATTAAAAGCTGTGGTAATAACCAGTGATGGAGTTGAGCAATGGCAAATGTCAGTGGATGATAATGAATGAGATTTATTGAACTGTGTTCTCTTATACATAGATCTGTGTCCACTTAACAATGAGTTCTTGTGGCCCATATGTCTTTTACATATATATCCATTAATGCTGCTCTTTTATTATATAGTACATCTTTCTTTTATTATATTTATATTTCCTCATCACTTAAACTTATGGTTATGATATATCATACTAACTAATTCTCCCATTTACATCTGAGTTTAAATAAGTAAAACCCAGCATTTTATAAATCAACAACATAAGTAACTTAATTATACATGTCCTACTTGTGTTATTCTCCTGCTGTTTCTGCCAAATATATGTGGTGTTATGGAAAAGAATGCAAAGTCACTAAACATCACTTTTCAGAATAAACAACTTCACTTGTCTGTGCAGATACATACTTAACTCAGTATTGCATCAGGTCACTGAGCTGAAAGTACTGTGCTTTAGTGACATAATTCAGTTTTCACTTGGTTTCTGTAATAAGGAAATTTTTTTGATGTATTTATGCCATTTGAATTAATTTTTCATCAGCCCTCTTTTCCACAACAATACAGATACAATGATATAAATCCTAATTTTTATATGCCCTCATTCAGTCTTCTCTTCAACTCTGAAGCTTAGAATTACTTTGTATTGTGATGATGTTTAGCACCGACTATGTGCACATAATGGTATGTAATCTGTGATTCTATAAAAATCCTAACATTATGCATTAGAAGTCTGAATGCATGTATGCTCTCTGAGATCTACTCTACTGCCCCTCTGACACTTCCCTTATTGTTGAACATCACACATAAATTGTATTTTAATAAGAAAATTATAGTAAATAATTTTATAATTATTTTCATTACCTGAGATGTGGTGGAAGTGTAAACTTATTCCTGATGTCTGCAATGCGAATTCCAAACACTGGAGCATCAACAGTCAAAACCAGTGCTCTGAAGTTGGTTTGTTCTGCTCGCTTCACAAGTTTACGTGTCACATCTCTGCACATAGAAAGACAGTGATATTAATAATAGTAAATTTAAGTGAGGATTCTTGAGTTGTTTAACAATACTTAGTCAGATTTGAGGTTTTCATGGTGGTGAGTATGAAGATGGCTATCTTCTGGGTGATGAGTGTCCTGAAATGTTAGTAAACTTCTACCAGACTATACAGCATCACAACCAAGAAGACAGCGATCTTTAACAATAGTTATAATAAATTTTACAACATATCATCTTATATTATATATGTGTAAAATTAAGATTGTATATGTGATGGACAATTAAATTATATGGATATGTATTATAGATCTTGATACAACAGTATGGATATAACAGGAATTAAAATGCTGATGAACTAATGAAATCACAAAAACCCAGGACAGGATTGCCAGGACCTGGCCAGAATACATTACTGGAAAGCATGATTCTAAGTAAATGAGTAGCCTACATACAGATGATTTACCTCCTAAATAAGATGTGCATGTTATACCTGTCATTAACATGGAAAACCCTCAAAAGGATCCACACTGGCCATGGCGTATGCGCAGACATCATTAACAAATGGGGAAAAATTCAAACAGCCAACTGTGACTGTGGTGCGAGTCATCAGACCATAAAAAATATTGTACTTTTCACCTGAGGGCATATCCAGGGGGAACGATCAGATTTCCTCCTAGCCTCTCCACCAGCACTTGAATGGATTGCCAATCTTGACCTAAAATTATAGTACTGTATTCTAGTATATTATATTTGTAATTTCCATCGTATTCTTGTATTTCATGTGTTGTAATATAGCCAAAAGATATGTATGTATGTATGTACCTGTCATTGTAGATGTACAGTTGGAACCACTTGACAGTGTTTGGTGCAGCTGCTCCCACTTCCTCTATACTACTGGTAGACAATGTGCTCAAGATGAAGACTCCTCCCATTGCACCAACAGCTGTTCACAAATATAACAATTAATCAAACAATCCCATCTGAGGGTGATAACCATAAACTGAGGTTGAAGAGAACCTGTCTGTTGGGAAGTCAATTAATTAAATTTGGTCTCATCACCATGAATCAAATATAATCTATCCAATAAGCAGTGGAGAAAAATAATTGAAGATCCAAACATCTGCTGGCAAGGCAATGGCTACAATATTCTTCAGTCTCCAGTAAAACCATCATGTTGTCAGTGTTCTGAAGAAGCCACTCAGGGCATGCAGACAGATGCTAACCACAGCAGGCTGTGAATAATTTTATAGAATGCAGAAGTCTATGACAAAGGAATCCAGTCATTGGTGATGCAATGAGATGCATATCTGAAAACTAACATTATTTTGTGAATGGTCCTTCTCTTGCAGGTTTTCTTGAATTTTCTTGAAACTATCTTATGCTGACCACATTCTTCCAAATTATATCACAAGGCCTCTTCTGAATTTAAAGCTGGCTCTCAGCACATTTTTGTGGAGTTGTATTGTTACGGAAATTATCTTCCCTGATTCATTAACTAACCAGCCAAACGTGGCAGAGGCAGTGGGAGTGGGCAATCATAACCATGATAAGACAACTGTTGGTATAAAAATATGTGAGCAAATATACATGCCCTTAGTAAGATATGATCACACAAGTGTTCATGCCAAATCAGTCATCCTTGTGATTCTTATTCAATAAATAAATTCATTATTAAATAAAACATACTGACAGAAATTCTTAAAATGAGACTTTATTAGTCCTATTTCTTATGGAGGTTTTGGAATGCAATTTATGCTCCACTCACCTCTTGCATTACCACATTCTCCATCAGGATGTGCCATCCGTTGCATGGCTGTTGGAGCTATTCCTATTGGCATCGCCACTTTTGTTCCCAGCACTGTGGTCGACTGGTCTCGACAAGATACATCACGCATAATCCGCGGACGAATCCTCAACCTGCCATTATAAGAGACACTGCCTAAAGTCCTCCATTATATGTCATCTATGATTATCTCATGTAATTCAGTCCTTAACTACGGTTTGTCATTGAGTTGCATCACAAAAATACTATAAATGTTACTTTTTTCAAGAAGGCCAAATGTATTACAAATGTCAGGAGATAATTGCAGAAACAAAGACATACAGTAACATACAAATGTGAAACTTTTGATTAGACTCCTCTTTCCACGTATTTTAGAGGTGCCTGATTCAAATTCTTAACTGCCAATCAGTTGCTCTGAAGTTTTCTAGTCTCTACAACCAAATCAAGATATCAAGTTGTTTCCTTAACATTTTTCATATTGAAAATGGAATAGCTTGCTCATAAACCTACATTTGCCCCATATGCCTTCGTACGTTGCCAATTTCAGTAAAAATATTCTCTCCTATCACCTTTTAATACCTGAAGCTATTTGTGGCTTTTCATAAATGAAACTATAAAACAACATCAAAATATAATTGCCTAGTCTCTTGCATGAAACTTCTCACCATTTACATATTAATGGTTTACATGGCATGAGATATTATTGTCAAAATGCTTTATAAAGAATTATGTTGAAGAAAATCACTGTTCAGCATTATATATTCCACAGATGAATTGGATATGAGTACACTGTCCTGAGTCATTACACTACAAACACCTGCTATTCCAGAGAGCTACTGATATGCCAACCAAATGCAACTGGTGGAAAAAGTTGACAGTAGAAAACCTGAGAATTGACCAGGGATACCATTCACATGATACCTGGTGGGGTATTTAACAAACTACATTTTTGGTTAGTTACAATAGTGAGTTATGAGAGATGTGGCACCTGTGGAATATTTCAGGGTGTTATCTTAAACATTTTCTAGAGGTACAGAAGAAAGTAAAAAAAACCCTTACACAACAGCAGAAGTATGAATTATAAAATACCTAACAAAGCTTTGTTACACAAAACAGCATCTGCAGTGCCTTCAAAAAAAGATGCACATGTTTCCAAGTGTATGCATGTTTCTAGTACCTACAACATGAGAAATCTAACCTCACATGCTTGTTGGGTATTGTCACATACAACATAATAAAGCTTGCCTTCGAAATGCATCTCTGTTGAGGGCTAGTGTGAATTCATCACCAGCACCACTTCGGTAGTAATCCAAGGCATTCTTTGGCAGAATGCTTTCACCATAACGTTCAAAATCTCCAACACAGACCAAATTCTTATCTCGTAACATGCTGTCCTACTTTTAAACTAAACAGGACAAAATCATTTAACATGTAATGCTCTCTGGGACTTTCTTGTGTCTCTGTAAACAAGTGTTATCATGGCAAAACATAAAGAAAGAAACAAGAAAGATACAGACAGAAAATAACCTTTGAACTGAGTTTATCATTCTGTTCAGCAAGTCAAGGTTACTTAAAACCTGCTATTCATAATACTAACACTGATCCTTTGAAGCCACAATTAAACTCATTACTGAAAAAAAGGATTAACAAAACAGGTGTCATCATTTCATTATGTAGAATTTAATATTTCTAAACCCTTTGAAAATAATTCTTTATTTAAAAAAGCCTTTAAACCTTAAACAACTAATTAACTTCTTGGAGCAAAGTAAATGTGTTCTTAAGAGCCTGCCATGGGTACCTGTCTTCAGAGAGATTAATCCAATCCACACCCTCCCAACCAACTTTTTCAAGATCCTTTTAAATATTATCCTCTGAGTTATGCCTAGGACTTTCAAGTGGTCTATTCCATGAAGGATTTCAAACCAAAATTTTCTATACATTTCTCATTTACCCCATGTATGTTACACAACCTGCCAGCCTCATCTTTCTTGCTTTCATCACATTAACAAGTACTAATTATGAAGCTCCTCATTATGCAATTTTCTCCAGCCTCCAATCACTTAATCCCTCTTAGGTCTAAATATTCTTCTCAATACCATTCTCACACCCCCTAAATCTGTGTTCTTTCCTTAATACGAGAGACTAAATTTCTCACTCACGCAAAACAATTCTAGACTTACATATTTTAATTTTTAAATTTTTGGACAGGACTTGGGTAGACAAAAGATACTGAATATAATGATATCAAGTATTTCCAGAATTTAATCTACTCTTAATTTTTTCATGAATGCAGTTTTCATTTGTTACCATCATTCCACGTACCTGAATTCTGCCAAATTTTCCAAGTATTTATAATGTTCCTTCATACTATGTATTTATACTTTTCATTTTTAATTGTTTGATATAGATTTCTCACACTGATTTAGTTCATAGAGTAAAAAATTACTTAAGTTATTCAGTTAACTCTTGTCACCTTTGCCTGGAAGTAGTAAGATTTTGAAATATTTAATTTTAGCAGAAAATTAAGTTGGTGTTGATAATGAAATCTGTCTTTAAATAAAAAATCTACACATATTAAATCTGGGGAATCACTGCAGAACTTTATCTGAATGTATAGCATTCTTTAATTATGTGAACACACTTCTAACCTAAATATTATCATGTTCCTTGCATGAAGAGAATGCATACAGGTAAGGTCATGTTTGTCTGTACTGCATGTTATAGTTCTGAGAAAACAAATTTATATAAAGATGGCTGTCTTGTGGGATGTTGCATGATGTCGTCTGGTAGAAGTTTACCAACATTTAAGATGTGCTTGCTGCCTCTATGATCAGGACAATAAGAATTCTGTTATTGACACTATTAATTATTTCAAAAACAGCACATCATACCAAACACTGGCACAAGGCATAAAATCAGCCTCCAGTTTGTTGACATTATGTTAGATTTTCTCCAGAAAATATCAGACATGTACATTATTTCCAAATTCATTAAATGCAGAGAAAGTAATAATAATAGAGTCACAGAATCATTTTTAAAAACATTTAAATTGAGGATTATAACATTATCAGTATAGCAAAATAAATATTTATAACTTATCTTTGATACATTCAATGTGGAAAAATTTAATTTCAACATTATGCAAACTTACAATACTATATGAACTCAATACTAGTCAAAATGTGTTTCTATTTTAGTTATTGTTAAAGGAGAAAAATGTTGAATCACACCATGAAACCATATGGGGGTATGGAAGTAATCTGCTAGTGCATTGTTTACAATTTTCAGTTGTGAATTATTTTATGTGAATTCATTCATCTATGTATTTCAAGACTTAATAAAGCATGATGTCAATAAATCACAAAAACATAACATACTATACCTGTCCAACATGCTATGATGGGTTTGTTGAAGGCATTTTCAAAGGTATATAACCATGGCAATACAGAGTATTTATGGTACTAGTCAGCTGTCATCAATGCACATCACTTACTGTACATGGAATTACATACCTTTCTCTGATTTCAGCATGGTCACCATTTTTTCATCCAAAGACTCAACTCCACCTCTGCATATAATGGGTCTGATCTGTTCCTGGTAGCCTCCAGATGGATCCAGCAGACCAAAAAGCTCAAGCAAACCTAGAAATTACAGGTTATACAAATGTTTCCATAATCTGATGCTCCATTACCTTCAATTAAAGTTTTCAAAGAACAGGCAAAGAAAGATATATGGATCCATATAGACATCTTTTCATTCATAATGTACATAACAGAATGCCAACATTCTTGAGATGCCAAGCATTAAATTGTTTGATTATAAGGCAATGATCTCACATTCAGATCTAATCAGCAGTCAATAAATTTTCTCTCAGTGATATGTTTCATAAGCAGTTCATTACATTACATGACTCCCATTTACATTAAACACAAATATTCTTACCTTTCCATTATCTTTTTAAATGCTTCATTTTACTCTACAACTGAGCATTACAGTCCATAACAGAAAAACATATGCTTTGCAAATGCCATGCTAAGGCTAAGAGTGGAACTGAGGAAGGTTATGCCTACGTACTTGCTATAAGTAGATTTCTGATACAATGGCCTCCCCTGCCAAACACAGAGACATCTCTGATCCTACCACCAGTTCACAAACAGCAATCACAATCATTCTGACCAGTTGGGTACCTGCTACTGCAAGTAATTTAAAAGCAAACTTATATTACTCTAACACAGGAAATGCCACTGTAAAGCTATGGTAAAGTATGTTAAGTAGTATCTGCCACTCTAACTAATCTATTTTTCAATACTTAAAAGAAAAAAAGAGATCAAAATGGAAAATGTATATAAATTATACTGTCAGACTGAATATTGTAAAACTCCAGTAGGGGGAAAATTGATTTTCCCTAATAACCTACATTTTATTTGAAAATTATTGACTAAAAACAAATTGCAGTAAATATTCTAGTTTATTTCACAACATTCTGCCCTTAGAAGAGTTTAAATGCCCATATATTCCAGTTGCTTGGCTAAACAGAGGGATTTAAATACCTGCCCTTTAAAGGTTAAAGTTTTAAGCAGTAATACTGGAGTTGCATAAAATTAAGAATTCATGTTTAACTGCTTGATTCTATATTTTTCAATCAGACCCATTCCTAATAAATCATACAATGTTCCAGTTCTATTACTCTATGAATCTATATGAGAGAATTCTAAACCTTTAGCCATTTTTAAAATTTCCTAATCTCTCTCCCCAGCCTCTTTGGTTCATTTGCTTGCCAATTTATTTAAATGTACTCTTCATTAAGATGGAAAATTTGCTCTTTAACCTTAAAACCTAGCAACTATATGTCCCACCTGTTTTAAAAATCAAGAAGTGGGTTTAAAGATTCTCAGTGGAAGCAATGATTATTTACTTAGCTTTCACAGCAACTAAGTATAATGAATTATTCTTGAGTTACCAGTGGTAACCTGAGGATGAGGACAAAGATGGTTCTCAAAACATCGGTGTTCTCGCCTTTCAACCACCTGACACAGCTTGTAGCCCAAGAATAATTCATTATACTAAAATAGTGTAAACAAATTGGTCCTTGTAATGGAGAAGTGTTGTGTATCATCTCCAGTATGTACTGAATTATTAAATATTATTTAGACTAGCTTCAGCTTTAAAGGGTTAATAAGGTGATATTTCAGGTTCTCATGATAGTAAGAATGAAGATCACTCATCTGGAATGTTGCACGGTGTAGCATGATAGATTTTTAGGGATGCTTGCTGCCTCCATCACCAGAGCACTCAAGAGGATGCTAACCAATAAGCTGGAAATTCTAAGACATACTATTTATACACATCAGCATCCAATTCAGCAAGCTCCACTTAATATTCTCAAACATTTTACCAATTTATTCTTCATACACATGTAAAACAATAATTCTGGAAGGTCCTGTCCATAAATTTCTACTTTCAAGTACATATCACATTACCTTTATGCTCAACTGCAAATTACACCCCACATAAGTTTGTAAACACACGTTTTTAATAAGCCTATCTTAGATGTGTAAGTACAGTATGATTTAAAAAAAAACATCAGTATGGATGCTTGTCATTGTTGCGGTGTGTATGAACTTATGTGGCAATAAATACAATCAAAAGAAACAAAGATTTTACTGCACTCATATAGCAGTCCTAAATAGGAATAACACATTCATTTATAAAATGTACTCTGTCATGACTTAGCATTCTCTTTATAATGGCAGCCATCTTTGAAAGGAATTGTCACAACAAATCACAAAATAAATTTAAATGGAAATAATTTTATTGGGAGAGATGTTTTACGCAAGTCTTAGGTACTGCTCAGTGAGTGATGAATTGATTTCATGAGTAGCAGGATAACATATTTTAGATTCAAACATTCAATAAAAGTAGTAATAAAAATGGCAACATGTTAAATACATTCAGAAGTTTCTCCTCAACCTGAATTTATTCACTAGATTTCACAAATAATGAATTAAAAAGAACTTCAAAATTTTTCTTGTTATGGAAGAATAATTGGTTAAGTATGCTTTCATAACTGATGCCCTTTATTAACACTGCTCTAATAGATAAACAAAATAAGCTGAAATAAAAGTTAAAAACTGGAGTTGCATCATGCAGCAATGTTATCACATGATTCATGATAGCAACTGAATTTTTATATTTACAAACATCATTTCAAATACAGTCTTTATTTTTTTATAAGCTACAAAACAATTTTTATTATACATGTGATAAGCATGGAGAAATCTTATAGGAAAGTCCAGAAGCCACACTTACATACGCTTGACCCTTTAAATAAATTAATTCATTTTAAACATAAAATGCCCTTATCATCTTGGTTACTGTACTATATACGGTTTCTCAGCAACAGCTACTGGAATTTCCCAAGTTTCCTCTTCATTGGCATTTTACCACAGATTAAATATTTCATACCGTGATGTACGTCAGTAAATACTTCTATCAGTATGACCTTCATCAGTAATGTTAGCAGAAAAACACAAGAAGCATTCAAGTGAGAGAACTCCATTCTTTTTAATTTTTCAAAACCTGCAATAGTTACAAAAACAAATAGTTCCAAAATTTTCTACAGGGTTTTCAGTAAAACTCATGACGCTGTTCACATAAGTCTTTTTCTGTACACTTAAATTCATTTACCCAAGTTTACTCTCTTTAACATAAATTATACTACATTTACAATTTTTTAAATTGTTCATTTGTGAAACTCTGGAAATCCTTACAAAGGACAAGAACCTGCAGTGGTTCTTTGTTCCCCAAAAGAACATATCACACAACACACTTTCCTTTCTGATCACTGAAACCCGCAATTTGGATTTCAAAAAGATATAGAAAGTTAGCTGAATGGGGAAAAATAATACACATCTCTCTACCAGAATTATTATAAACTCTACTTTGGAGTCAATACCCACATGAACAAACTGTGACTTAAAAGGGGGAAGAGAGGACGAGGATGATCAAGCAAGTGAACGAGGGGTATCTGCTTTCTGCATGTACAGACACTACACTACAAGAACTGCTGCTGAGCAAACAAATTTATGTGGTGTGCAGAACAAGGAAAGTGCATACCAACCAAAAATTTAGTTACCTGTATTTTATTACGTTTTGAATTATGATCTACAGATAGCCACTGTACAGTTTGTTTAAGCTCCCACACAGTTGAAAATGACTATGAACATTTATAAAGAACCACAATCAATAGGTAAGTCATGACTTTGTTGTTTGTTTAGTTAATGCAGATTTTATATGATGGCTGAAGCTGAATAGCCTTTGAGAGTATAGTTTTCTCATAAATATATTAAATTTTGAGCCAATGATAATTCAGAACTTTGGAAACTCAATCTTCAGTGTTAAATTTAAATAACAACAAAAGAATGGTGGTGGGAGAGGGAAGGATGCAGATGATGCCCACAATGATATTTAACGTACAAAATAATTTCCCGGTAGTAGACAAACCTAACCCATTTCTTTGCATTCATCTAAATAAGAACTGTAATCACAATTTTATAAATTTAAAATCAGCGTTTGCCTGGCACTGAAAAGTGTAAAGAAATGGCTAGAGGCAGGGAGACAGAAATGGGCGCAGTGTCACTTATAGCACTGCAGTGTTTTTACGCGCAACGCAGAATTCTTCAGAGCATGGCAACATAAGTAATTTATTTATAAAGGACTAAACAGTAAATTACAAAATATTAAATTACCATCTCACAGCTCATCTCTAGTTTACTAATCATTCTTTTAAAAAGACCCGAGTCTGACCTGTAAAAACTATCCATATTTTTAATGGCTTCTAGTGCTTGTACTTCAACTCTCATTATTATAATTTGTGTTTGATTCCCTTGCTAGCATTGTATGAACAGGCCAACAATTGATTATGTTTATATACAGGTTGATCTGTTCAGGGTTATTACTGAATAAAAAAAAGATTTGAGAGTAGATATACAATACCACTGTAATAAATGTGCACACAAAAACTTATGCAGTGGAGAATAATAGTTTACATTACATTTCTATACATCAGAAACTAGTCAACACTCACATCTCTTAAAATAAGTGCGGTAGTGGCAATCTGCGTGTTGCCACTCGATAGTTTCCACTTAAACTTCTCTATACAGCATCAACTACAATACACAAAAGCCAAGATGTGCCAAATACATTCTCTGTCACCAGGACAGATCAATATTTAATCATGCAACAATATGTAGAAAAATTTTATATTTTCGGCAGGATTCCCCTGCACAAGTGCTTGCTCAACACTATCGAATGCCAACACAGGAAGAAACTGATATCAGGATACGCAAACTAACCGGAATGCAACAAAATTATACTTACGTTGTAATTATACACACTATTATTCATTTAAATAAATGTCCTACTGTAACATGTCAGCAACAAATGCGGGCAATCAGGAAGATTGAAGCTCAAACACACAGAGCCCAGAGTAAAAGAGCTTTTTCGAAAACGTTCATTTCCCTGACTTTTACAACTCCCCATTTTGACCTGCATCATATGTATGTAAAAAAGAAAACCTGAATATGATCCACGATAAAATAAAAAGTTGTAATATTAACAACAAAAGCTCTCAAGTTAAGCTTCAAAACTTTTTGTGAGTTATGATTATAATATATCTAAATTTTTATGTATATTCTATTTCAATTCCACAATGTGTCAGAATCAGGTGTCAAGCATTACATATTTTGTAATATTGTAATGTCCGAACTCCACCGCCTCTTCACACTATAATCAGCATTTACAAGGAACTCACTTGAGGTTTGTTAGGACAGCCAAACTACATTAGCATTTTACAAACTTGTACAAATTGTAACTAGCTCCTGTATATCACACCTTTCCTATTGCAGTCCCTTTAAGGCCCCGAGGGCCCAGCACTTAAGGTTCGCACTTGATGCTTAAGATGAACTGGCTTAGCATCCCACTTCACCTGCTTCCCAGAATGTTGAGAAAATGTACCTCTAAAACATGCCTGTTAGTCAACTACTGTGAGAACCACCATAATATGGCATCATGTTATTTTCATAGAAAGTATGTTTCAGGAACTACTGAACCAAGATGACAACAATTTCCAAGATAATGCTGAAAAGTGGTTAAACTATTTCACCTTCAAAAAAATATCCACAACATGAACATGAATTCCAATTTGATTATGCTATTTCCAATATATTTATTTACTAGAAATGTTCAGCTTTCAGAAAATTAAAGCCACATTAAAAATTAAAAGCACACAGGTAACTTGGTTGGAAACAAAATCACATTCTCTCTACAGCCACAGCACTAAGGTGCTGAAACACATCTTTGACTACAATGTTCGCTCCGACATAAAAAATACAGGAAGTAATAAAAATTAAACTTGATATAAAAATTAGTAATAAGCAATACACAAGAACAAGTGCTCAAGTTACCTAGCATGAATTCAAGCTCTCCAAGTATAGCTCACGCCCTCAATCATGCACTTACAACTCCACTTGACCTCGGTCTATTCATAAGGAAGTCTGACACTTCACCTCAGATATAATTCCCATAGCCAGTCTGTATGTATAATTCCACTACAACACCAAGCAAACGGTCAAACCCTTGTTTCTCGCTCTCTCTTAAACTCGTTAATCGCCGACACATTTGCTCAGGAACTTACTCTTACAGCACATACCATACAGACAGCATAGTACATTTACGATGGAAGTTTACATACATCTCGTTGTGTATCTTTGAAAGGTAATCCTCCACTAATCAACTGGTAACTATAGGTCATCTGGTTCAAGTATCATTCCATCAACTTCCAGCAACAAGGCCAATTTCAACACTAGTATGCTCGAGGCAACTAGGAGCCTACATCCAAAAATTCTCTCTGTGAATGACTAGGGTTATTACATAATCGCAAACCACTCAGTAGCGGGAACAAGTTCCTTGCCTTCTAAGATGTTACTTCCTGCAGCATTTAGAGCTTAATCATGTCTTCATCCTGTCAATGTTCCTTCAACGGATTAGTTGGCACTTCGGTTCAACAGTTTTGGATGTACAGCTTGAGAGACTGGTTGAATTTCCCTGGCTACTGATCACATAATTATAATGGAAGTATGGTAATACAGCTGTTACTTTAATACAATGTCAAATTGCTAAGCTGACTGAAAATAATAAATTAAACATTGTCATCACCAAGGTATAGCACACCTGACTTGGTGACTTTTATCTCATGACCACAAGGAATATATTTACTTTGGATGTTAGATTGGATTTCAACAACAGCTGATACTGGGTGATCTTGAAACATTACGCTGACCATGCACAGTCACATGGATTATGTTTACCCCCCCCCTTTCTCCCACATATAGCAGCAAGTTTGATTGGCTACGCATGCCACGTTAATATCACAATAATGAGAGTCTGAGAGCCTCCTCTATTATAACACTCAAGTACATAAGCACCGTGTTGCTGCTCATCGCATCTTCCTTACGGCTGTGCTGATAGTAGCAGTTCCACATCTTGTCACACTTGCAGCACAGTACTGCTTCCCCATTACAGCTGTCTTGCGTTGAAGCCATGTTGTTACTATGCCATGTCTGCCGTCGAGCAGGAGGGGTGGTTGGTCTCCTCACATTGTTGCTGCTGGTCAAGCAAAGTACCACTGTTGCTGTTAGGCAGAGTACCTTCATTACCACTGTCTTGCATGACAATAGTGGTCATAGTTGTTTCTGTATCCTCGCTTGTTCCTGGTTGAGGATGATTACTGTTGCTTCCACTAGGCCCTGTTGATGACTGTTCCTGCACTCCAGTCTTTAAACTGTAAACAATGAATGTTAATTGTAACAAACAGACAAACATGCGACTGAAGGTACTAGCATGAGCGTAACAAAATTGCATATTACTAAGGAAGGAAAGATCAAGTTTAAACCCTAAAACAACTTTTTATGTCTGCATAAAATTATGTTCATCCGCACTGAAACATACCCCTGAACAGCAGACAATCGCTTGGCAAGTATGCGCTGTACAGACGCACGCCTTGTGGCAGAACCAGCTTGGGCCGAGAATTCCGTGAAAGTTAGTGCCACTTTTTGCTGTTGCGGTTGCTGCTCCTCAGGTTGCGGACTCTCGCCATCTTCTGACATTTCCTCTACTTCTGGTTCCTAAGCAAAATGTATCACGTGTAAACATAAAAAAGTCTGAAGTGACATGTCTTAAGACATCTTACTGAAAATACAGAAAGTGGGAAGTGGGACCTCTTAATCAACACTGGGCCTCATTCCTTGCGGTAAAAAAAATACTAGTACACGCTCTCCTAGACACACAAAGATGGGGGAAATTGAACTTAAAAGACCTTTCCAACTGACTACACTGGCACTAATATTAATATTAATAATAAACTTATTGAACGGTTGAATCAGCTGTTGATGCTTGTAAAAGTTTGATGGCAGGTAATACAAATACAAATAGAATAACAGAAATTCAACTGGTGGTCAGGAGATTGAGGGGTGGTGTAAACGTAAATACAACTAAATATATGAACATGACAGGAAGCAAAAATAGGTAATGTCACAATGTGTTGAAACAGAAATGATGATGACGGATGACTGTCTGTTAGGATGCTGTGCTATGTAGTATGGTAGTTTACCGATGTTTCAGAGGTGCTTGCTGCCTCCATCATCAGGGCTATGAGAGATGTAAGGGCCCAGTTTGTGCAAGGTGCCAGTGAAAAATATGTGTGATATGAACAGTAATACCTCTAGAGGCAAAGTTGGTAGAACTGTTAAGCTGTTAAGAGCTACTGCAGAAGCTTGCATTCTAACGAGTGACATAACTGTTGGCTTATTACACACACAGGTATGTATTGTATAAGTCTAGATATAGTAGAAGTAGTGTTACACTTTAAGGTAATAATTGTTGGATGATGATGCAACTTGTGGAGGCTGACACAGATTCAATTAAAGTTCAATACTGCATTTACTTAGTTGGGTTTCTTTGATATTTGCATGAGTCCAATGGCTCAGTGATTAACATTCTTGATTTCTATTTGGGAGGTCCCGGATTCAGATCTCAGCCTGCAGACAACCATCCTGAGGTTTTTTAATGTTTTCTTTAGCCCCTCCAGGAAATTTGGAGCAGTACCTTAAAGTAGGCCACAACCACTTCCTTCCATATGCTTCTAGATTTACTATTCATTAATCATCCTGTCATTCAGTGGTATATGGTAAGAAACCACCAAGAACATCATAGAGCAAACAAAAAAATACATCTATATAACAAGAGAAAGGGCATTCAATCCCCTTTCAGACCACAAAGAACGTGATGAAATAATTTTAAAAACTCACTAAAATAGAAAAAATCACTCGTGTGGTGCAAAGCAGTTGTCCTTCAGTGTGTGACACAGTTGGCTTAACTGCACTCACTCCCACGGTAAACAGTAAAAACAATTTTTTTTTTTTGCATAGATCCTACTAAGGTACCAACTAAATCTTTACTGATGAAAATAACTGTTACTTTTCATTGGCAAAAAACTGAAATTCTACTACAATAAAATATTTTGTATCTCAGAAACATACCTCTTCTGGGCAGAGTTCACACGCTCTCTCCAGCGTCTTTCGAGCACTGTTTGAACGTTCCAGGAAGTAACCATTTGTTGATTCATTTGACTGTGCAGGTGGTGACCAGTTATTATAACTATACTGTGCACTGGGAGCATATGGGCGCTGAAAACACACAATTTAAGAACATTTTCTACTAATAAACCAAGTGATTTCTCTAAACAAACAGTTCTGTACTTTGTACTTAATCAACATCTCTTAATTAGCTGATAAAATAAATTTATGGTCAAAGGTAATTCTAGTGTGTTAAACTGGAATATGCTCTGAGAGAGTGGACCCCTCATCTCAATTTACCACATGCAGTGTATTTATTAGCATCACTGAAATCATGATAAAATGTAAAATAGTGTTTGTTTTGACATGAATTATGAGAGATGGGATCTTAAGAAGCAATTTCATAAATCAAATCTTAACTGTTTATATACTGTCTAAAATCATAACATCCACAAAAAAGAAAAAGTATAGCCAAAATCACCAAAATAAGCAAAGAGAACTGAGACACATACATACACTACTACTAGGCTTATTCAATGATCATGCAAAATTATATAATTGCATGATCCAAGGTCTTTTCGCACCAGGACAAAGAAAAAACTTTCCAGCTTGAGACCACACTCAGCGAACAAGGAAGCATACCCGTTCAAGTTCATCCTGAAGCCACTCAACAGCTACTGTCCATTTTCTCGTTACTTCTCCATTTGTATGGAGCATCTGGTGGGCTGGCCGACACTTTGAAAACAGTGTCACCATACATTTGATGCACTGGTATGCCCTTTTCTGGTAGTGGTTCTTACTGCGTTGAATTGTGTCAAACAGACCTTCTCGTTCTTCTGGCACACCTTGAACAGAAAATGTCGAAGTTTCACGGCAAATGACTTGATAAGCTTCATAAATGTGGTTGGTCAATATGAGGGTGTAACACCATGGAATCTGATGTATAAAGTGAAGCTATCGTGGTGACCAAAGTTGATGAAAGACTCTTGGGCAACAAGCCGCATCAGGTGGCTGAATGGTGAATGAATCATTTCTTTGTCTCGCAGCTACCCTGAGGATGAGAGCAGAGATGGCTCTTGAAACGGAGGAAGAAATGGTTCATTCATCATTCAGCCACCTGATGCGGCTTGTTGCCCAAGAGTCTTTCATCAACCATGGAATCCATCCTGTTACCATCAAGTGCCGTCAGCCACAAAACAACAGTGATGCATGTCACCATTGGTTGCAAACTGCTTAAAAGTCAGATGCTCCTTCTGGGGTATGAAGTGATGGAAAGGTAGAGACTGTATGTCACGTGCTCCAGAACCTCCTACTTACGTCAAGTGCTGTTACCTCACTTGTTGAGACACCCTAATACACTCACTGGTGAAAGAACATCTTGAAAAGAACAAATTGCAATGACACTATTGTAACAGATCTTAGGGGAAAAAAGCTATGAAGATGTAAATTGTATTAAAGTAGATCAGGGTTTTGTATAATTTATCTCTGATCCCAATTTAAGTTTGCCATGGATGATGTCGTGTCTACTATAATAGACATTAGGCTACATGCTCCTTACTGATAAACAGACTGTTGTAAAAATCCTGACCAGGAAGTTAGTTTTCTTATCCACCCAGAAGTTATGCATCCTCACAGCAGGTACTCATATATTGCCCATTAAATAACATACTAACATCTGCTTATGCAAATTCCAAAGCAGAGTTCTTTTGTAAATTTATACTGCAGAACTGTACTACAAGCCACTGATCCCACCAAGGGACATTGTTGGAATTAGTTTGAATTTGGTGAAAATGTTCAATTTTCAGATTTTGAAGTCTAATTAATTTGTCAGTGAAATTAAAATGCTCAAGGGCACTTTTATCAGCTGTTGAACTCCTGTTGCAATTCTTGAAGTGCTGTGCCACTGACAATGTAAGTGAAGAATGTGTACGTGCCCATAAAATGTCTTTAGAGTGTAGCATGTGTCAGCGCAGACTATGAAAATGCAATTATGGACACTTAAAGGCAAGCAGCAAGAAAATTCTCATGAACTAGTCAGACAGTTTTGATGGTCACAGTGTATTAGAACAATTTGTTATGATTATCAATGAGATCATTCCATGACCACATCAAACTCCTCCAGAAGGCTAACCCTGACATGATTTCTAAATTTTGAAGAATGCTAGGAGTGAAGTTAAAGACTATGCTGATCTGGCTGTGGGATATTCATGACCTATTGAGTGCATCAAGGGAAGAAATTCATTGAGTTGCAGCTTATGAAGTAATATACTGTAGAATCAGTTATTTGAAATAAGAATTAGTAATTTCTCATGTCGGTCCTATCACCCTCGGTGGACTAGTGGTTACCGTGCTCGCCACTGGACCCAAGGTTCGTGGGTTCAATCTCGGCCGAGGTTGATGGATTTTTAAGGGTGATAAAAATCTGTAGCACAACTTCCTTCGGAGGGGAAGTAAAGCCGGTGGTCCCATGTCGTAGATTTACGGCATGTAAAAGAACCTTGCGAGCATGATACGAGATGTTTTGTAAGCAAAATTCAGCTTCCATTTCTCACCAAAGTCTCTCCTGATTCACTGCTTCAGTGCTAGATGACTCTGACAGTCAAATCAGGAGTGAGTAGAATTTGTGCAGAGTCAGTGGGCTAGTCACTCACTACTCTTAAATGCACACTTTAAAGACTATGAAACCTCCGAAAGGAGGCCCTATGCTCCACTTAGGAGATATAGGATCTATCTATCTATCTATGTCGGTCCTCTGTGCTGTAATGTAGACCTGATCATACAGGGAATATGTTCCTCTGGAATGTTGGTATCTACCAATAAATCCACATTGCAATACATTAAATAAGACCAATAGTGACATTTTCACTGTTAAAAGAACCTCAAATCTCAAACATTTGTAACTGCTTATAAACTGTAGGATTTGAGGTTTTCACAGCGGTAAGTCTGAAGATGGCTGTCGTCTGGGTTGTTACGCCGTGTAGTCTGGCAGAAGTTTACTGATGTTTCTCGGGTGCTTGCTGCCTCCATCATCAGAAGCAATCACCTCTGAAATGTCAGCAAACTTCTACCAGACTACTCAACACAACAACCTAGAATATCTTCAATATTAAGCACTGTAACGCAGAAAATCATACATATTGTTATTTTGTATTAATATAAAGTATTTATGCTCATTTATGACTAGCAATATTCAGCGCTAGATATGCGCTACTCCAGTTACATGAAGCGTACCTTTCAGTGCATTATGAATACGATGAGACTGCCATGAATCCTCAATAAGCAACATGCTGAGGAGGAGGTCCATGTGGTGTCTCAACTCATGGCAGTAAGCATAGGCAATCTGCCACAGCAATTCACTGAGTACAGTTCGTGAGAAGTGAGGGTTCTCCCAACAGCAGAACTGCAGCAACTTCACAGTTTCTTCTGATAGGTTCGCATCCTCGATAAGCTTCTTGATGTAGCTGTCACAACAAATATTAATGACAATAACAAATGTATTCTCTCTAAGCACAACACCAACCTCATTAATGTTATGGCAGTACATGTAACTTGTTTAGGAAGCACTGGTTCAAATCTCAGTTAAGCTCCTCTAGGTAAATCTTCCTTGATCAACATCTGTGATCATGTTTACATATAAATGGAGATATATGTCGTCTACTTCCATAACCTAAGAATGAACCTAAATTTGATACATGGTACAAATACATCATGCCTATTATTCACACATCATATTTGCAAAATGACATTTCATTCAATGCAAATTAATAATGTAACATTATCTGCAAACATAAAAGTAATCAATCACACGATTGTGTAAGTTATTCTTTATCTACTGATTATGTAAATGGACACTTTACTGACAATGCA
This sequence comes from Zootermopsis nevadensis, assembly GCF_000696155.1. The sequence goes on along the minus strand of NW_019059549.1, from coordinate 381,490 downwards.
TCAAGGTTTATATGCAATACAGCTGTCCACACATCACAACTGTACACTGGTAAACTGTTTGACCCAAAAGTTAAAATCTGTCTGAAAGCTAAATAATGCAGTGTAAGTCCCCTATTCCTATACTAAAAATGTTATCATGCATTCCTTGCACAAGCACACAAAAAAATTACATATTTCAATGATATTTGGCATGAATGTCATGCCACTGGGGGACACCCATGGGCCAGATTTTATTTGCCATTTCACATCAAGCCACCCACTGACAAATGTCTGAATTAAATATTTGCAATCAGATTATTAATTTTTTACTAATTTTGTTACCACTATCACTAGATTCTACTTCTGAAAGAGTTCCACCCATACAACATAAAATTCACACAGTACTGTAAGCACTCATCACTATTCTCCATATTAGTTTTTGCAATGTGCTTTCTTCCTAGCAAAGACTGCCATTAGAATATTTTTATCTGAAAGTTCAAAAAGCTCATGTCTAGACTAGCAGAGATTTGTATATTGCAATATCTAATGCACATTTAACATACTTAAAAAAAGACAGAGAAAAAGCAGATTTCTTTTAAATTGTGAAACACTGCCAGCATTGTTTGTACAGAGTTTGCTAAGGAAGGGCTAACATGTTCTAAACAACAACAAAAAACAATTAGTTAAACTGAACACCTTTTTATGGAGACAGGATTTTAGCAATCAATGCCAACATTTTACTTTTAATTATCCAATCTACACACAAACCAATTTTATATACACAGACAAAGTAGCACTTACCTGGTTCGACCAAAAAGAATTTCTGCTGCCTGTGGTTGGATGGGCATGATATAATCAGGGACAGCTGGGTCTCCATATGGGTTTGGTAGAGGTAGCAAGCCCTACAGAAATAAATATTACTTTCAGTTTACAAAATGATATTATTTTATAAACCTCAAAACATAATGATTAGATATCTAATAATTTTGCAAATATGGAGTATACATTTAACTGCAATGTGCCAAACAGCATGCAATGTCAACAGAAATTACAAAAATCCATCAACAGGTAAAACATCGCTACTAATATTAATTTCTATAGAACGTTAGTAACGTCCACATTATTTCAGACACCGTATTACAGGTGTTAATGTGGTTCCCATCTCACAACTTCACATATCCACCACATTACCAATGAATGTATGAAGTTAGTAAGTCAAAGGTTGCAGTGGCCTCCAATAAAAAAATAGTTTTGTGAAAATCAATCAAGTGGTTCAAAAGCTAAGTGAAGGACAGACAGACACACAAACAAACACATCCATGAGATTCCTAAAATAACCAAGAATCTTTTTGAAAAGAAACAACTGGTGAGGACAATTGGGTTTTCCAGTATGGCTCAGAAAAAATAAAGTATCCAGCACAGATGTTGCAAACCCAAATGTTGAAATCAAAGACCAAAACATGATCATCTGCCTTTTTGATACCAAACGCATAAGCCATTACAAATTTCCTCCTCAAAAGCAAATAGTCAACAAAGCAGTCTACATTCTGTTGTTCCTGTTCTTAAATTTTTCAATTTGAGCTTTTGTTTTACTGTCAGTGCAGTTTTATAAATTTTATTACATTTTTCAACCTTTCTGCTTAGGATCTACAAGTGTTAATTAATACTTCCAACAAAGTGATGCACAATACAATACAGTGAAATAAAACCAACCCCCTCTGGAAGAGGAGTGGAAAGATGTTGAAAGCCCAGTATATACATGCCTACATTTATGTAAAACAAAAAAGTTGTACAAGGATAATTCACACACAGATAATTGGAAATTTGCTGTAATATTTAAAAATTGAGTTCTTACCTCAAAGCAAACGTAACACATCTCCACTACAATGATCAACTGAAATAATTGTAGCCTACTCTGAATCATACAAAACCCATAAATACACTGTCAGCAAAATGCAGAGTTATTAACTGTTAAAGCAAGTGGTACATATAGCTTCCATTAGGTCTTAAAGGGTTAAATGTTAGGGATGATAAAAAAATTTCATAGAATTTGACCATTTACTTGTAAGACTGCACATATATTGATAACCCACCTGTTGTGACTGTGACGACTGTGTTTTTGAACTGACATCACAGCAGCGAATCAGTTGCGAAACCACATGATGAAGCTTAGTCAACTCTGGATACTGGTACTTTATAGGAGGCCCTGGACCTTCATCCAAGGCTACCAACATAAATGTAGCTGGTACATTCAGCTGTGAAGACAGAATAATTTCACTTTAAACTATAAAAGATTACTAACTACAAAAGCAGCTGGAGAATTTATCCTGTATCTCATTCCTGTACCTAGCAACACTTTCACTGCTATTTGCTGCATATGCATTTCAGTGTCACATGGTTATGTAAATGTTTCTACAACTCACCTTGAGCAGCTGAGTTCTTTCAGGCACACCGAGCGAGGCATACATGTGGAACAATGAGAAGTAATGGGGCAGATGGCGGCCGTGGTCAGACACTTCTTTTTGCAGAAGCAGTAGAACTGCATGCAACAGGTGGTCACTAAGTGTTGCATGAGGATCCACAAGGACTGCTGAAATGGAAAAATGGGAGCACATCTTTAGGTACGTGCATAAATAATAGGGATTATGCATGATGAACTTACAGGGTTAACAGAGGAAGCAATCATGGCTAGGGTATTTCAAGGTGCTTGAATAAAACCACAAAAATCTCAGTCAAGACAATTAACTAGCCAATATTGAAACAAGATACTTCTTGAATACATGTCATTAGTTGATGAAAGACTCTCTGGCAACAAGCTGCATGAGGTGGCTGAACGATGAATGAACAATTTCTTCTGCCAACATTTCAAGAGACATCTCTGTTCTCATCCTCAGGGTAGCTGCGAAATGAAACTGGTCCTATGTAGTGCGCTCGCCAATGGGAACTGGCGGTGGACAACAGGTAGTAGCATGGTGTTGCTGGTGGCCCGTCCGTTGCTTTGTTCATGCTGACAAACAGGAACTGGCAGACGAGGTCAAGAGCTTGCCATTCAGCCACCTGACACTTGTTGCCCGAGAGTCTTTCATCAACTTCAGTCGCCATGAAAGCTCAACTTTATACACCAAGTCATAAGCTACCAGTTAAGATAACAAGTTTACTCAGTCATTTTGAATTCAGATATATACAGGTTGTTTCTGAAGTATATGAAACCACTTCTGAAGCATATTCTATTCACAAATATAATTAAAAAAATCTGTACAAACATGGGTCACTAGATACTTCATTGTTGAGTCATGGCCCACTTTATTTTGAAAAAAGGCTGAAAAATAAAGTGTACATCTTTCCACAGGAAATTGTCTTTTACAAGCTGCAGATTCCAACATTACAATGCACTGCGCATCTTATTAGGGACTGTCACAATCCTCAAATATTCCATGCACGTTACAAATTAATTCACATATACCTCTCACCCTCTATTTCAGTTCTGCTACACCATTAACTGGCTGGCATGACCCACAATACTTTTCAAATCAGCTATAGCTCAAAAAGAAAGTGCCCAAGTACCCATCTTTACATACACATTTTTGCTGCTTTACTTCAGAAACACCCTGTTTATTATTCTACCATTGCACCAAACATTCAACCTAAACAGCAATAAGGTTTACCAAAAACTTACTGGGAGCATCAAGCATGGGTATTATGCATGGGCCATCCTGCAGTGAGAAGTGTGCTAAGAACACAATGATCTTCATGAATGCTGACCTAACCTCTGTACTTGGACAGCTCAACAGATACTCACAGAACCTGCACAGAAATAATTCACATATGTCAACTGCAAATCACCAAAACTTGCAAAATTCACATTTCCATCATCCTTAACAAAACCCTAAAGGTAGGTCACATTAAGAAAGTACTTACCACAGCTGAAAAGCAATACATGCTTCATTCATGACCGTGAAGAGACAATGACAGCAATCTTTCATGTCAGCAAATTCTAACCTTCAGCCACACTTTTCCCACAGATAACTTATTTCAATAACATATAATAACAGAGTGTTGTTTAAATTTAAACATGAATAAAATGTCTTTACTAGCTTCTTAAATAACATTTTCAGAGCAGGCAGTGTAATAGTATAGGTCCTGGTTAACATTAACATCCATATATGTTAAAGTGTGAATCAGGGTGTGGTAGGCTTCCACCAAGGGAAAGCTCAAACTTTCTCTGGAAAATCAAGAAAACCTGTCACTGAAACACCAGCCATGTACACTGGACAAGGTGGACACTCAAATGAAGCCAGGGCCAAAGAGCACCGCTAGCATATCCATCACCTGCATGGTTAGCCGGGTAGCTCAGTCAGTACAGTGACAGGATTTTCTTCTAGCCTCTGCGTCCAGACCGGCTCTGGGGCCCACCCAGCCAATGGGAACCAGGGTAATTTCTTGGGGATAAAGTGCAACTGGGGTGTGATGTTGAACTCAGCCCCTCATACTGCTGAGGCTTAAGATTGAGCAGGAACTGTACCTAAGTGCCAACATTGGCATGTAATGGTATGGCTTTACTTTTACTTTGTGGGGAGAATGGGGGAGGTAGAGCTCATACACGGTGAAACACAGTAAACCTGATCAATTGCGACCAGCTGCAGGACACCAGTAAGATATCCTGGCCAAAAATCTGTAAGAATGGAGTGGATCATCAGGGAAGTAACAGAGATCAAGCTATCCTAACATTAACAATGAAGACGGCTTCTCACTGAGTAGACCGTGGAAACCTCTGTGGCATGGAGGAATAAAAGCAAACACTTGCCAAGGGCCCTCCTTTGCTTCTGGTCCCTTGTTAAGAGCCTTCAGTAAAAGTTGTCAACAAGACCTTCCTTAAAAACTGCTCTTTTCCAGGGCTGTCACAACTCTCCTTTCATCACCGATCCTATTGGATGACCTCTCCTCTCCTTTTGCCATTCTTCCTTTTATCCACATTCCTTTCCTCTTATGCTTCTTCCTTCCCTTAAAAACCTCCACTTAAACCATTTCAATCTGCAGACACCACAAATAGTTGAATCCTCATTTAATATTCCTCAACTGAAAGACTTCCCTCATTTTGCCTTGAATTTCTACAGTCCCAGCCAAATTATTTCAGAATTAAGTTCTTTCTATTTATGGACTTCAGTTTAGGAGTTCAAATCCATTTTAACTCAGAGAAATAAGAAAAATGTGAGATTCACTGTACTGGCCCACAATAAAAAGGGTGTAGACAACTGGTCCAAATTTAGACAGTCTGGCAAACATGCAATCAAAGAATCTTCCACATCTAGCAAGGAATAGTTGAATACAAAGTAACTGGAAAGTCATGCGACCCATATTAAAACATTTATCGATGGTTGCAATCAATACAATTTGATCTGATTAATAAACACAATATTGCTGTGACTACACAAAAGCCCAAGCAGGACACAAAAGCCCAAGCAGGACACAAAAGCCCAAGCAGGACACATAATGTTGCAACCTGCTTATGACAGTCTGTCAGTTGTCTTTCAAAACACAAAGTTCAAGGATGTCTTTTAACAAGTGTAATGAGTGTTCACTGTCAAACACTACCTGGCATCTCATTCTTACAAAACTTGCCAGAATGAGTTTAGAGACACATTTAATAATTCTCCTGCGTAAAATAAATTGACATCTTGTTTGATGAACCATTTCAGTGACACATGAACTTTTCATTGGGTTGCATCACACAGTAGGAAAAGAGTGAATACATGCATCACTGGATGTAGTGGATATTTCCAACACTTAATATAACAATACATTTTTGTTTACCGATTTCAATGTAATTAATTTTTTTACAAACAGAACATGTGTCAGGAATGGGTTCCATGATTTTTGATCATCATGTAGCATGGTGATAACAACTGAGATTCCACTAATTGTTTCCTAACCTGTGTGGATGCTGAAACAAAACATTATGTGCAAACCACGCCCTGACTGCACGGGAGCTGCGTAAATGATGACACAGAACGTCATACCACTCCGTTGCGGTACCTCGCAGAGTTTTCTTTGTATGAAATCCTGTATGGAACAGAAATCTTGATGCCAGCTGGACACTCAACATTGCCAACTCCTCAAATTCTGGTGTCTGTAAGTAAGTAGAAACCACCTCTATCAACACAGGAAAGATTAAATATATCTGCAGGACTCAAAGATGACTCTTAATATAACTTATAAAAATGTAAAATGCATGGACTCCTTTCCCAAACTATACTGCCATCTAATTCTGAATTTTTTATGAATACTATTATGGCAAACTGCTTAGCACCTTAAAAAGTCACCACTTCCTTTCCAAACCTTGGTGATTCACCAAAAATGACAACTGTATCATTACTTTAGATGCTAAATAACTATATGATGATTCATTCTGATACATAATAAGTGATCAACCAATCCAAGTCTGTGTCAACCGGAAGAAGCGTTTCTTTGCTTAAATAGATCTCTTATTCAAGTAAAATAATAATCTCTTTTGAAGAAAAATCAACAAGGCATTTCCTCAACTGTCTTACAAAATATAACAACTACCACAGCACAAATAATTTCAAATAAAAGATTCTGCTCTGTTTTTGGTGCGTTTACAACCTATAGAGCACCGAATAAAACTTTCCCAACCATCCATTCACATTAAACAACATAATTTTACTGTCTGTATTCACTGCAGCATAAACATTAAAAATTTATAATTACAGTAAGTTGTTTGGATTTGATGCAGTAAGTAAAACTAATTAAATGTAAGTCTGGGTGGGAGCTGCAGGCAAGGGTTTAGCTATAATACAAGGAGATTATGAATAACTTGAAGTATGATGCCAGCTGTACATTAACATCATTTCTGGTTTGGAACTTAAATTCCAAGTGCTAGACTTTAATTGCACACAGTATACATGGCGTGATATTTCACCGGAAGTTTTTTCATGTTTTTGAAACAACGCGGTTTTCGTGATTTTCCAACTACAATCGGAACCCGTTTGTCACTACCGTCACTGTTAACACACAGAAGAACAGTAATTCGGTGTTTTGCACGTATTCCCCCGTGGCAAGATTCACCTTTCAATGCCAGAGTCCTATCCGGGAGGGCGTTGTAGAAAAGTCCGGTCTCATCCGCATTATAAATGTCCCGCGGCTCATATCCCTCCAGCAGTGTTGGCAGTCTCTCGAGCCACAGCTCCGTTATTTCCACATCCACAGCAGCACTTTCGCCTTTCCTTTGTCCTTGTAATAAAAGCATTTGTGAAGAAATTCACACTGCACATGCCATCTGGCATCGCTGGAACGAAATATGAGTGCACCCTAATTAAAATCGTAAAATTTCTGACAATGAGCACCGCCATTCACTCCAATATCACCCCTGCACCGCTGACCCTCATTCCAAAAGAATGTGCTGGTTGGGCGACATAACAGGTTACCGCTACTGTTTATTCCAAAAACATTGTGCGTCTTTCGGTATTAATTTATCTCAAAACCCAGCATTTTAATTTCTCAGAAACGATCATTGCGGGAAAATTGTGTGCTGGGACTAAGATTTTTTAAGGATCGATGCGATAAAACGATAGTTCGAGGAACGATAGAAGCGGGAAAATGTAACATTATTTTATATGGGATGTATTCGGGACCGAACAAAACGGACGATGCATCCGGGAAAACGATAGTTCCGGGAACGATGGATAGAGGTTTCACTGTAGAAGCAAACTATGTGTGCATGTAAATAATTTTGGCTTCATATCAACCTGAATGCATATTATTACATCTGAAGTTCAAAACAACACAAATAAACAATTAAACTTACCAATTTTTCGTTGCTATGTTGTCGATTTACAGGAGGACTGTTGCAGGACACCAGCTTTCGGATAAACTGGAAATATTCTGCTGAGAATTGATTTCTGTTGTGCATGAATTTAATGTTTTGTTTCCGAACACTTCGTTCTATTGCAGGTGGCATTTTCAAGATGCCCAATTTTGTATCAGCTACAGAAAAAAACAAAATAACAATGTAGGCAATTATACAAGTCAGTCTGTTACAGAGCATGCTCTATGAAATTGAAGTCTAGATAAATACTTACTCACTCCCAACACATGCATTCTCATAAAAATATCACAGAGGAAGTCTACTTCCTGTATGCTACAGACACTCAATCATGACAGCACCAAATGCATTGAGATAAACATTCCATCTTCAATGACAAGTTATGAGAAATTTAAATCACATTCAACATTTTATTTGTAATGTTAACATTTTCTGTAACACCAACTGAAGTTCTGAAACTTTAAAGCTGGCCACACTTACACAATGACAGCTCATTCAGACTCTTCATTAACGCATTTTCCTCAACATCCAATCGTGTATAAAATAACATATACGCGTTCCACCACCGCTTCTGACGCCGATAGCTCATTCTCTTTAACATGTGGTCAAACACCTGAAAATTTAGATGTACTGTAGGACGTGTTTCAAACTCAAGTAAATACGTTTGTTATAAAATTGACGCTTGTAAAGATAAAAGAGGTGTCCAGCTCACCTCACCCATGTAGTCTCCGCCAAAACACTGTGTTTTCATTTCTTCTTCGTCATCCATCTTACACTCACTCACTTCACCATCATCAAACTTATACCATTTTGAACTTCCATCGTTATGCCTAAGACACAGTACACAACAACAAAAAACTGTATTTCAAGGAAAAATAATTATTAAGAAAGAAACAATTTAGGATTTCCTTTTCCAATTACTTTTGCAAAGGAAGTCCCACTCTGTCAGATACACAGGAATCCTTGTTTAATGTTTCTTGATTTAAAGTTTTCTCCAGTTCCACCTTCTCACTATTAAATACATGTTATCTAGGTTTTCTTCACTACAGGGCCATTCTATACTAAATAAAAACAAAATTTAATGAAATGTCAACCACACTATCATCAATATTAATATTTTTTTTATTTTACAAGTAGATATCCATGAACTATATGTTTTCCCAGAGTTTAATTTTTTATTGTGACTAAATCCTTAGATATTATAATTGAAAAAATTGAGCAGTTTTTTGATGTGGCGCCCAGTTTTTTTACAAATATGTAAATATCTCCAGTATTTAAAAAGTAAGAAATACAGAATTTGGTGTCCATCTGCAGTTTGTCTCAAGAAAGCTATGCATATATCTGCATTAATTTTGGAATTACAACCTTTGAACAAGTTTTACTTAAAAGATTTAAAACAATAATGTAGGACTGCATTTAGAAAGCTGAAACATTTACCCAGCACAAAAAAAGGTTCAATCTATTATGAAAAAATAATTAAAGCAGACTTTTGCTCCGCTGTCAAGAAATTAAAATCTGAAATTATGCACCAGCATCATACTCATACTTCTTTCGGAGTCTTTTCAAAATTCGCAGGTATGAAAAGATGTGACAACACTGCCAGACATCACACATCAGCAAGAATATAGAACTGTTTTTATCTGCAATTAGTCTTACATTTTGAGACAGCAACTATTTTTGTTCCTACAACATAATATACTGCATAAAATAAACTGTCAGTTACAGCTTCCTTGTATCCATTTTAGATCATAATTAAGGTAGTAGATAAGCTAACCAACAGCTACTAAATTAATTTTCATTTATATCTGGAGAAAGCTCGTCACACTCAAGTCATGCAGCCAGACCTTTCAAGATAGCAAAACCTGTCCAAAATACAAGCCTTCTTCATTCAGCTGAAGCCCCATGCTAGAAGAGCAGTCACTACTAGTTAATATGTCAATATATAAAGTTAACTATTTTCTACAGAGGTTTTTACCTGTGCATAATGTATGAATAGTAATGGCCTCCGCTGGCCTGTCCGCTATGTACAACAATTCCTGTTAGCTGATATTTTGTACAAATGTCTTTTGATATCTCATCATAATCACAGTCTATCATTTCACCTTCAAGTTTTGCCAAGCCTGAAACTGTACAGAATGTTATTTTGAATTATAACACGTACTTTCAAAGAAGAAATATAACAAAGTATGAAAGAGTAAGAGAGTAGAGAAAGTAACACGAACAAATTTTGAAACAATATGTTTATCAATTACTTCACTCAGTGTTATTGAGCTAGATTCTGTCCCCATTTAATACAGTACCCACGTGTTGCTTCTAAAATTGTCAAAGGTAAAACCATGATAAATTTGTCAGCATAGGCAGTAACTCAGCCAAAATTCAAAACAGAATAGCTCTTCAATACAAATTCAGATAATTAATACAATACCAACTTTCTAGGTTTACAGCATTCAGAACATGAATGTTTAGGAAGAACTTCCTCATACCTGTATAAGGATCCATGTCTAGGTCTCGTGGAAACTCAAAGTAATCATTGAACTTGATGGCACAAACTCTCTCAAAGTCATACTCAAAGCGTTTTAACTGGATCGCAAGGATAGGTGGCAGCTTCTTCACACACAGTCGTTTCACAGTTACAACCTAAATTAAAACACGATTTATTCACTTTAATGCAAGAAATTGTTTCTATCTCACTACTAGGAACGACATAAGCTTTGATGACCAAAGTTTGAAGAAAAATACAAACCAACAGCATCTGACTATAGAATTCTGAAAGTCTTAAATTAACAGGCATTACAAGCTGTGATATGAATTATTTGAATTTCTCTACAATTCCATACTTTATACCTCACCTGATAACAGTATATTTGTTTTATTTGTATAGATATGGTATTAAAAACAATGAATATGTAACTTCATCATAGCGAGTGGTTTACAGCCTTTTGGCCATTTCTCACATCCTAGTCACCAATGAATATGTAACACATGAAGTATTTAATATACCATGCCAAACTCAGTTTACAGGCATTTAACGTGACTAGATATATATGAATCTTTTATGCATATATGAAACTTCACTCTTCCCTGAAATTCAAAGCTAATACATACAAAATCACAGTGATGGATATCCTCCCTTCAAATAAATTAAATTAGATTTACAATGTTGTAAGAAATGTTAACACAGTCCCTTAACTTTCACATTACCACTGGGGTCCATTCTGTGCCCGTTTCTTTCCTGGGCTTTGTTTTTTTCACATACCTCAATACCTTATGGAGGAATTATTTTTCATACATTTACTGGCCTTTACTGATATATTTTTTTTAAAATGATAATAAACTGGCTCCAATTCGGAAAGTTTTTGAAATGTTTGTAGCTAGCCTCAGACTTTCATATATACACAAAGAATATATTACAGCTGATGGACTCATACCATTTCATGGCCAATGGTCATTTAGGTAATAAATATAAAGGAAACCAGCAAAATATAGAATCAAAATTTCTGCCTCTGCTGACACCAACACTTGCTTAACTCAAAACACACCAGGAAGATAGTAAACCCCAACAAAAAGACAAGGTAAAAAAAATGTAGTCCAAGATTTTGTGTCTCCTCTATTTAGGACTAGAATAGGAGTGACAACAGACAAATTGTTCACAAGCTGCCAACTAGCAGAGTATCTCCTCACTCAGAATCTCAAACTTACTGGAACTTGAAGCAAGAATAGGCCAGACATCCCAAAGATGTTCATTGGGTGGAAATGTTAGAGGAGTATTCTATCACTTTTGGGTTTAATGGCAACTTGACCTTAACATGGCATATGCCAAAGAAAAACTCCACGATTATTGCATGACCTGAAGCTTTCATGGTGACTACATATAATAAATTCTTCTCAGGCCACCAGCCGTGTAAGGTGGCTGAAGGAAGAAGAAACCTTCTGTTATTATACCATGGTTATTCTTCTTTAATCTCAACGCCATAACAAATCATGCATGGATGAAAGCCAGGCCTTCCAATCAGACACTATTTCACACTACAGGACAACACAGTGTGGTATAGATGTTAACAAACAGCACAATAATATGTAAAAGGAACATGTCAGTGTCCTGTCAGAATGTTCTGAAATATGCTTGACGTAAGATGCATAAATGGATTTGGACTATGGCTTCTGAAGAATCCAGATTTAAAAAAAGGAGCAGCAACATTGTCGACATCATTCCTTGCTCAAAATAGATCATCAAATGATAAAGAGCTTCAAATTGTTCTCTGAAGGAGCCTGTTCATGTAACAACAAAATCTCTGTGGGTCAATCTGGAACCACAGAAGGTTACAGCTACCACACCACCAACTCAAGGAGGAACAAAAACAGGACAATAGCATGCATATCAGAATAGCTGACAAAAGAAATGAACTCAAATGTGGATCATGTCACTAATGGGTATTCAAAAAGCAAACCTCAAAGATCAATCTGATTCTGCATTTCAGGTGGGTGAAGACTAAAACTGCTACTGTAATGTATCTGATAATGGTTTCCATTCAAAAGTAAAAGGTTACACGCCGCATGCATTTTTTTAGTATGTATGGTGGGACACAAAAGGGACCGCAAATGGCAAGGTGTTACTTCATTTGTATGGTAACATGCGGGTTAACATTACACAACAGGATGCTTAACATTAAGACTGTTAGATTTTTTAATACAAAATAGCATTATTCAGTGCATTTACTTGAGGAAATTAAATTGAAATAATCCACAGTGTTTAGATCATACCATTCACTTGTACATTGTGTGTTAAATGCAGTAACCAGTGCTTAAACCTTTCCAAAACATGAACTGCTCTGACTCTGGTCTCTTTACATAATGATTGACATGAGGCTTTATATAAAATCAACAGCAGGAAAATAAAAACACACTCATTACAAAGAATTTATACAATTAATTTCTTTGTTTGAGCATTTTTAATTGGTTTACATTCTGTAAATTTAGTGGGGCACAAGTTTAGTATATCTAAGGTGACCACTGCACTTACTCCCATTGTTTAATACTTGTTCTTTGATATGCTACTGCAGGTAAAACAATTTGTCATGCTAGAAAATAAGTCACTAAGCAGCACATACCTTCTTGTTGCATTTTTCACAGTGATATGCATCAGCTCCCTCTAATAGTTCACCCTTTACATACTGTTCCAGTGAGTCTAGTAAAGTACTGTGATTCCGAATATCAACACTAATTACGCTGAATGGTTCCTCCTTTGAATACCTAAAAATATAAATGTTCATATATGATCAGGAAAGATATATGGATACTGGATACTGGGAACGACCCGTTCTTCAAGTGTCTGAGCACTGCGGGTTCCAATTTTTCGTTGGCTCGATCTATAGACATTTGGTAGGACTCCTTGGACGAGGAATCGGCCTGTCGCAAGGCCTCACCTGTACACAGGACAGCACAACACAGAAAAATGTGGACAAACATCCATGGCTTGAGTGGAATTCGAACCCACGGTCCCAGCGACCAAGTGGCACAAGACCCACGCCTCAGACCGCGCGGCCACTGCGGACCCCAAGATATATGGAAACTATAATTCATTTTTGCTTGATATGTGTTTATAACCCTGACACATTACTGCCCCCAGATTTAAAATTTGGGAATTGAACATTTGATTCACTCTCACAGATAGAGTAAAAAGATAGGGCAGGTGAGCAAGACCTTCAACTGTAATATTGTAATGTAAATACCGAGTTACATCAAAAGGTCTTCTGTGAAATGTACATTATTCTTGTCTGACTTCAATCAAAATTACGATGTGCTGAGAAATTTAGTAAAATGCCTAAAATATAAAATTTAATTAAAATCTATTCAGCTGTTCTCAAGTTGTGAAATGTAGATGGACTGACATGGTGGAGATAGTAGGCACATTTTTCAGTTTTGCTCGAGTTGCATACGATGGAAAAGAAGTGGGACTGTGAATTGCAGAATAAAGAAGGTCAAATACTTCCTTCTGGTTGTTACATGGTTTAAATCCTGTACCTGAATCTTAATACAACACTATTCCATTTAAAATTACAAAAGAGTGCACAGGGATCTTACAGATTTCCATGACATTGGAAAGGGCAAGAATCTTCTCCCTACTTGAGCTCATGCATTTCAAATAAAAAGAGCAATTATATGAAAATGAACAAGTGTTTAAACTGAACAAAAATACTACCTCAGCTCATGCACACACAATACAAAATAATACCTGTGTGGGCAGCCTTTGCATATTTTTTGGTCTGAATATGAGCCACCAAGAATTTTGCCCATGATCTGCTCCTGACTTAGGGCTTTCAAGGCCTCGTCAATACTCTCAACAAGACTCATGAAGAACTCAACAGCATCTTGCTGCTCACGAAGGTTCACTGGCTCTCCCTGTAGCCTGTCAAAGCAGAGAAAACCATTTCACATTATATTCTCCACAGTTCCTTCATAAATTACATTTAAAATAAAGAATCTGTTAACTCACTTGAAATGCTTCCAGAGTCCTCGTGGGACATAATACTGTAGTTTGCTGTATGCCAGATGACCAAAAATGGCTTGCACTTGCTTCAAGATACCAATGTTATATTCTTTCCGTGATTCCTCTAGACCACATTTCTCATCATTGCAGTCATTTTCATTCGATTCCAAATTTCCCTGTAGTAATCAAAATCATATGCCTCAAACAACTGTGTAAGTAGAAACAATTAGGAAATTGGCAAAAGAATCCCGACACAATCCTCAACCAGTACCATCCGGCATTATCAAAACTTATTTCCTTAAGATATCCTTTTATCTCCTTAATTTTCAAGTGGCAACTTTCCAATATGTTTCCAAACCAATATTCTGCACCCATTTCTTGCTGATACCATACAAAACTGCTTGTTCAGCACACCATAAACTCCTTAAATACATGCATACATCTTTATTACATTCCATAAATCCATAAGTTAGCCAGATGACAATAGGATGTGGAATAAGTCAAAATAATATAATACATATTACAACAATGCATAACCCATAAAAATTATGAAGCTCATTATGTAATAATTCCCACTAATTTCATCCTCAGCATTTCTTCTGTTTATTCTCAACATTCATTATGAATCTCATTTCTGCCCAGTTACTCTCTTACACACACAGATTTTGGAAATATCTCTATATCATTATTACCTGTCACTAGCAGTGTTTGCAGTGTGTAGAAAAATTTACATTTTCTATGAATATTTCACAGGCCTTCAATATATACTGTTGAATATCATAGGGGAAAAAAATTATTAACCCTAAACCCAAAAACATTTGCCCTTAGTTCCAGCCAAGTGGATGATCTCTGAAAAGTGCTATCAAGCAGCAAAACAGTTTAAATATGGCTGACCAATTTCAAGCAGTGTATCAGCTGCAATAATTCAACACTGACATTGGTTTTGTCATTTTGTGCATGAAGGGCTTCAAGTTCCAGACAATTTCTTTCTTTCCAATGAAGCTAAGTTCCACCCGAGTGGTTGGTTATATAAACAATCAAAACAGTAGACTGTGGATTGCTGAAAACCCAATGTAGTGCATAAAACTCCTCACAATTCATTGAAGATTGCCGTGTGGTGCACAAAGTTTCAAAAGATAATTATCAGACCATTGGTTTTCAAGCAGATTAATTTTTCTGCTGGAAGAAAATTAAAGGGGTTTCTGGTTTCAATGTCATGAGGTAATGGTCCATGCTGTGAACACAATGTTTCACTGCAAGACCTCCCTGGTAAGTGCACTGCTGGGTGTGGTCTTTGGCCACCACCATCTCCAACCTTTACCCCATCAGGCATCTTTCTGTGGGATTCTCAAAGAAAGAGCATTCAAATAACCCACAAAGCTGGGTGAAACTGAAATACAATACTGAACACTGTTATGAACACTGACCCAGAAAAAAGCTGCACAAAACACCACAATTACTGTTCTGTACGAATGGAAAAAAAGCATACAGCATGGAATAATTTTATTCTCACCACCAACTAACCAACAAATAAGAACAAACATTTTCAGTACTGATTATTTGCCTAGCATCACTGCAAATTATTGGCTACTATTGCGTACACTCACCTCAGCCTCCATTCTCTCCTCACCGCTGAAATCCTCATTCAGATCTGTAGCAGCACCTTCAGAAGCTAGGATTCCAATACGAATGCTCTCGACCATATACAACTGCTGTAACACTGAGTTCATATAGCAAGTGGCACCGGCATTTTTCAGGCCAACAAAACCTTTTAGTGGTCGTGGACCCACAGGCGGAAGATAGTCCCACTCTACTAAGGGTTCATCACGCTCTGTAATTAATCACAACACTTCTATAGGGTCTTGAGGTCCTAACTTTCAAATGGCATAACCCAAAAAGTCTAAACCACTGGACACGACTCTTAAGTCATCTAAATTCAGTACAAACCATGATATCTTTATTTCTTTATCATCCACGTGCTACATGCCCGCCCATCTCATCCTCCTTCATTTGATCAGCCTGGTAATACTGGGTGAAGATTACAAACTACAGAACTTACAGAAATTTGTGTGCAATGTAAAGCATTATGAAACAAATTTAGCCATCAGTTTCAATTGCCAAATTGTCCTAGAATCACTACCAGTAGTGAATCTTGGTCTGTAAGTCAGGTCATACAGAAATGCAATATTATTAAATCTTATCTATAACTGCACCAAAATACTATGATATTTTCTGATGATAATAGTAATGCTGCTGTTACATTATATAGTAAAACATTTCTTTTATATTCCACCAATTTTAATGGTCTGGTGGCAAACTAATAGACAGACCCGAGCATTAGCCAGTGATCACTACATTCATCATTACAAGCCACAGGTTACATACATTACTCTGTGAATGAAACATTTCTCTTCCTCTTACAAGAAGTATAATGCTATAAGAAATCTTAAAAGCTTTCTGAAAACTTTGCATTACACTGTTTCAAAGACTATGGTAAACCCAGAGTGATAGATCCACAGTTACTGCAAAGTTAGCCTGGCCATTTAAACACAATTATGTCCGTAAACCTTTGCTCTGACCCATTCTGATCTAGTGCAATTTGCTGTCAGTTCCTACAAACACAATTTACAGTAATGCAGTACTTATAAGATGTTTTATCTAGAAATTCAAGTCACTTAGCCTTCTTGTTATTTTGGCTCTCCTTAAACATGTTCTCTTCATAATTACCCTTTCTTTATACAGTTCGTAAGAGATTTTTATAATAAGTATCAATAAATGAAAAATTACATGTGCATTTCTGCAAACAAACCTGAATAAAACATGTCAGAAAGCATATGCACAAGGAGCTTCATGTTAGGAACACAACTGACGCAAAGCCCCACCAGGAAATCAAATGCAGCACTGGTTGTCAGAGGAGTGTTGCAGACTGGTATTGCTTGGTCCTCACACAGCTCACCCGTACGCTGTAGGTGAAGCATCACTCGCGATGCAGGGAAAATAAAATCTTCTACCAGCTCCTACAATACAGAACAGTCTTATCACATTCTAGGGTTAAGATGTGCACTAGCCACTGTATTTCCATACGTGCAATTTATTTAAACAAAGAAGACTACTCACTGGATCCCAAACAAATAAAGTTATATTCCACAGAGTTCAAAAAACTATACCCAAATGAGTAAAGTGAGCCTAATGATCTAATATGTAAACCAATCTCAATCATTTACAAAACGAAGTGATGCAAAATCCAAAGGGGAGCTCTCCATTTGCATGCAAATTGAGAACTTTTGCATGGCAATTGTTTGGAACCTGAACTAAACACCACGAGTCTTGCAAATCCATAGTTGATAGGTAGTTGGGTAACAAAACCAAAAAGAACATAATAATCTAAAACCCATGCAACCCCTTCCTGACACATGTCCTATTTGTAAAAAAACAAACAAATTACACTGAAATGGGAAAGAAAAAAACCCCAGAAATCCAGTGGCAGTAGGCAGCAAGTTTTGATAAACTAGAGCAGAGCGCTCCTTTCGGAGCTCCTCAGGTGGGTTGGTCAAGTTTGTAATACGCAACCAACCTTGTGTAAGAAACTAAACTAACCCCCCGAATGGAGGGTTAAAACACTTGACCAATCACCCCTTTGGGGAGGGGGCAGTAAATGTGGAAAACCACGCGATAAATTTAATCCATCTACGTTAAACACTCGTTGAAAGCGTGTCATTTCAAATTTCGTTATGTTTCGATTCACTTTTACAAATAGAATATTTTTATTATAATAGAGCAGGGCGCTCCTTTCGGAGCGCCTCGGGGGGGCTTGGTCAAGTTTGTAAAACGCAACCAACCTTGTGTTAGAAACTAAACTAACCCCCCCCCCCGAATGGAGGGTTAAAACAATAGACCATCCCCCCCTTCTGGGGGGTTGGTTGCGTTTTAAAATGTTGTAGAGCAGTGATAATGCGACTGGATTGGTACTAAGCATTATTTGTTTACTCGGCATAAGGTGACATTGTTGATGATGTCATTTTTTGATGATGACAACGACTAATCACAAATTTTTATAGTAGATAATGCAACTCATTCAACATGTGCATTGTTGAATTTGCTGTATGCTGCTCAAAACAGCAGTCTTTATCAACTTCAAAAAATCAATTCCTTGTAATGTTCAGCTGCTATCGTTTCAATAAAGAAAATGGGACCAACTGTCCTCCGTCAAGAGACGGCACACCACATTCCAGCTTTTGAAGAGTGTAATAAATGATCCTACATGAAAGGTATGCAGATTTACAGAACTCCATATTCTGCTGTTTTGGCTAATAACATATCAACTTTGATGGATCCACTCCCTTGAATAAAGTGTAAACCATTTGCAATAGTGACAATTTTTCCTATTTAGATTCCCTGAATTCATGCATGGAATACACAAGATGTAAATAAAGTTTTAAAATCTTTGAGGTCTTATGTACACTTTTATAGGATAACCCACTCTAAAGATAAACTTCTTTCAGTGACTTTAATGGAGGGCACAACAAAGTTTGAAGGATATGGTCCAAACTATTGTCACTTAACACTGAAGGTCAACCAAAACAGTTTCTGTCCTGCATGCTTCCTGTGTCACAGAATCTCATTCTGGCAAGTTAAATAAGAACGTGATGACATAGAGTGTTTGACAATGAACACTTGTTGCACTTACGAAAAACAGATCCCTGCACTTTGACCGACTGAAGACAACTGACAAACTGGCGCAACTCTTGCAGAGTGACAGCAATACTGTGCTTATTAATCTAATCAAATTGTAATCATTAATAAATATTTGAATGTGAGCTACATAAAATCTGAAATATATATGGAGATTTCATCTTTATTTCACCATAATAATAATAAAAAAGAGGATGGCGTATGATTTATGTGAAGGCATGAACTGAGTGAGAAGGTACAATATATCTAAAAAGTAAAGAAGCCACTAGTCTGGTTCTGAGGCCATGCTCTAAAGCAAGCATGTCAACTCGCGGCCCACAACGAATATTTTTGCGGCCCAGCCAATATAATGGTATGTAAGAAACGTTTTAATAAAAATTTTGTAACTTAATTTGAAGGCAAAATTCAGTGAAGTTGGCGTGCCTGGATTTTACAAATATTTACCTGCCAGGTTTGAAAATACTCGAAAATTCGCATATGAAATTATTTCCATGTTTGGAAGTACTTATCGGTGTGAGCAGTTATTTACAATTATGAAAGGAAATAAGTCTCCTGTCAGATCCAGAATTACTGACATTCACCTTGGGTCAGTTTTGAAAGTAATCACTGCGAACAAGATTTCCCCCGAAGTAGGAAAGATAGTAGCAGAGAAGAGATGCCAAGTGTCAGGAAGAAAACATTAATTTTATCGTTGTTCTTGTTCTTTTTTATACTATACTTTTCAAAATAAACCTACGTTTCTATGAAAATTGAAGTTTTTGTTTTTTTGCGGCCCACATAAACTTAAACCTTGTTTATTTGGCCCGTGTTAGCCTTTGAGTTTGACATGCTTGCTCTAAAGCACAGATAGTACAATGTTTTGATATGTAGATAACATTGATTGGGAAACATTCTAACATGAGAAAAAGAGATTTCTATGTTATATAATTAAGAAAATAACAGAAATAAATGTAAAAATGAGTTGCAGTGTACCTTAATAAGATTGATTCCTTTTCTTTCCTCAGACCCAAGCTCATACTTCTTCTCAGGGCTCATGAAAGACAACAGCTCCTTCGCAATACCCAAGTGGCCTTCCAAAACAGCCTCGTCTACTTGACTGTCCCCCGTCTCCTTCACGTTTTCCTGCAACACATTTTGTTGTCAATGGGAAGAAGCAAGTTACTTTAAAAAAAGTGGAGCAGTGTTACAAACAACAAATTACCACAATTCCAACTGAAGAAAATTGTTCCAAATTTTGTCAAAGAAACATATAATTTATAATAAGCACGAACAATGGGTGTTTTGTGTCAACTTTATGTCAAGATCTAGTCACAGAAGAGATTTAAAATGTGCCTGTTTAAGACTCCACAGTTAGTGGGGGTGGGGGAGATGTTAAAATTTAACTGGTTTACAATGTTCGGGCCACTGACGGACAGATTATATTTTTCAATTTAACTACTTCTGTCATATTTAACTCTCACAGTGAGTAGACAAACGATAAAAAATATGTAAGGTGCCAGCATCCACCAGAACAAACCTTTGTGTCTGCCATTTTGTATTGCTAGATGGAAACTACACCAATGGTTACAGGAAATATGAATGTTTGATTTAGAACAATTATAATTCAAGACATTCAGTTCCAATCAAATCTGGCTGGCACTTGAAGGTCAAAAGTGAAAGCTTGCCTGGAACAAGTCAAGAAGTCACTCTCAAGGGAGTTCTTGTTCATTTCACTGTAAACAAAATTCTGCCCTGTCATAAGAATACAAAGCCTTCCAGTTGCAGCAGACTTGCTTCCTGACAAAAACTTCATGACTTTCTGAACACTGACTCAAATCTAAGATGATCCTGCATTTCTGAAATATGAAAAAAATATGAAGAAAAAAATCTTGTCTGCTTTTCAGATAAATAAGGTACTAATAAATAGCAGAATTCAAATCACAGGTGATGTAAGCAAGACATGAATTCCTTTACCTAGTCAAGCAAACAGAGAGGGTCTAGTAAGGTCACTGAAAATGTTACTCAAGAATTCTGCCTCAGCAATTGTAACGTTCAATACTGTCCACCCTAGCACGGCTGCATCTTCACACAAACTACCTACTATCAAAATATGTGCTTTCTCCACTTACTCTTATCTTCTTTAGCCACGTAATCTCATTGTTGAGCAGAGTTTCGGCAGTAGGAAGGGGACAGTTAGACATAAAGGCATAGTTGAGCAGACGACACAGCAACTGGAAGTATTCATGAGAGTTGCGAGCATTCTCCATTACAGTTGTGTTCAGTACTGTGAACAAAAGTGTGATGCAGAACTGAAGTGGCTGTTGGCTCGCTACACACCATGTTGATATCAACAGGAACTGCTCCGCTGCGGCAACACGTACTGACCTGCAAAAATTACATCATTCACACACTGACCAATATCTTCTATGCTGCTTTAAGAAAAGGGATTGTAAAACAGACGGGGGGTGGGGTGTGTCATGTATGTTCAGCAAATAATTAATCAGTAAAAGTAAAGCTGTCCTGCTTCTGCCATGTAGGTGCTTAGGGGAGGGAGAGAGGTACAACTCCTACCTATTCTTAACCTTGGCACTTGATGGGGCGAGTGGTCAGCATCATGCCCCAACTGTGCTTTACTCCCAGGAAAGGGCCCCGGTACCCAATGAGGAGGCGGCTTGGTAAGACCCAGAGCCAGTCTGGATGCAAAGGTTTATTAAGTCTTATGTTATATACAGCGTAATTCATTAATCGTGTGTTCTCTACCCAATTTATCACAAAAATGTAAATTATACAGCAAAATAACAAATGAGTTAAAACACCCATGCACACATATACACACAGATGCATGCACGCACACACCCTCTCTTCACAGTTTGTCTCTGTCATTCCCATACAGATGACAATTCCTGTATATAACATGATCTCTTGGTGACTATCTGTACTAAGGGCAAGAACCTGAAATCTTACCTTGCACGTGTAACTGTTCTGTATTGGCAAATACAAGTTTAGAATCCCTAATATAAATTTTGGTCATAGTGAAAAAACATCAAATCCCAGTGTACACACATGACCATGAGCATTCTTCATTCACGCAGCATTACGTATTGCGACTGCTTATAACGTAGTCATACCTATTCTTGCAGAGTAAGAGCAAGTCAATGATGAACATATGCCACATCTTGTCCTTTGTCAAGCTCTCTAGGGTTTTAGGATTTAGCACCAGAGCCACCGTTAGCACTTCCAATGCTTCTTTACAGACTGCAACCAAAAGATAAATAATGCTGTTTACAAGCAAATTCATCAACACAATTCCATTATTCACAACTAAAAGCACCGCAAGATATAATGACTAGCACAGCTGGTATTAGTGATTGTAGGAAATTAAGATCACAAGTTTGGGGCAGCCTCCAATAGCATAATGTCCACACCAAATTTCATAAAAATCCATCTGGTGGTTCTTGAGATGACGCACATGGACACACATAATGAACCCTAGATGCCTTCATTTCATGCGTATTGTGCAAAGAACACATAATAATGGAAAATATACATACAGATTGGGCAGATAAGAAAAGGAAGATCAGATTAAAATGTAAGCTGTAATTAGCATGTACTGAGGAAAGTATCCACACACAATCTGAAGATGGATACCAGAAGTTTCATCCACAAGACAGTATAAATTCTTTATACTGAAAATTGTTCTTTGGACAAAGTGCTACCATCTTCCTATGACGAAACAGTAGTTCAAGGGAAAGAAAAAACTTAATAAAGGACACATGCTCCAAGTCCTTTCCATAAAAACTGGGACAATAAATACATACCTAGAACATCCTCTCCATCTGGCACTTTGGTAGCTGTTTTGTCATGCATGCGATGCAACTCATCAGGAGTGGCATTGAGTAGCTGCAGGTTTCCACTACTGGCTGCCCATGCAAGGCGAATGATCGCTCTCACTGTTGTGATATTTGGAAGTTCCCAAGCCAATGCCTGGACAAACATTGGTCGCGATCTTTCCCCTTCATTCCCTGTCAGTAAAAGCTGCTAACAGAAAGATCAGTATCACATAGGACAAAATTCCACTGTAGATACAAGAGATGACGAAAGCAAGGCCAGACCCACATACCTGTTCAGCTAGATTTTGGGCCAGTTTTGATGCGACACTACGTAACATATATTCTGTGTTCTGGTTTGGTATACTGTGCAAGGCCTGTCTGAGCACAGCTACCGGACTACGAGGAGAACTGCTAGCGGGCGCTGAATTGGTACTACTGAAGCAGAGTCCTAGGTTTCCGCTACCATTCCCATCTGGTGCTCCACAATCAGTCTGCTGTGGTGGCGATTGCTGAGGGTCATCCACGACACAAGCCATGACATGACCAATCACAGTCAGAAGAAGCTTGCACATCTTCAATACTGTCAGATAGGCAGACCTGCAGGCAGGAATTTAAAAGCTCATCTTAAAAGTTCTTCTCAGCAGCCATGAATAACAAACATTCCAGCAGTGAGGGGAGAATTCAGTACAAAATTTCTAACAAAGTTTCATAAAATATGCACAGGTCATGAGTTCAAAATAAACACTCTGTTTAACCCTGTGGTATAATATGAAGTTTATGCAGTGGCTACAATTTTGATAGATTACAATATGTAAACACATCCCAATTATTCACTTGATACTTTGCTTCTTTATATTTATTTCTTTATGTGGCCAATACGAAGGCAGAGATTTATCATAAGTCACCAACAGCATGGAGAATGAGTCTGAAGTCCCACGACACCAGAAACACAAGAATGAAACATCCATTTGGTTCCACTGTTCAGATATTGTTATCACATGAGAACACAAGGAATATAATATTCTTTGTTACATGACTGGTCAGAACATTATAAACAAACGTCAATGGCAATAAGGCTTTATCAATTCAAGAGCCTGCTTTCTAGCATTCAACATAACACTGCATGCATTTATTTATCTTCTGACAAATCATTATAAGATTCAAAAAAGTTAAACTTCCAAATTACCACAAGTGCATTTCTATCTATGTGATGAGGAGTTGCAGCATTTCAGAGCGACAGAGAGCTGGTAAACTTACTGTAGGCATTTAATTTACACTGTTACTCTGCAATCCTTACAAATAAATAAGCAAAATCAATTATTTTTTGTAATATAATGCAGGTTCTCACCGTTTGGTGGCAACATCAGCATTGGGCAGAAAATTATTTTTGGTTAACATGTCCAATATAACTGGAGCATCCCCACTCTTCATGAAGTTGTATTGGAATTCAAATGCTTTGTCTGAAAGCGGCTCTATTGCAGGCATCAGTAAAGCATACATCACCTGGAAAAGGAAATTATTCATAACTCATCTTCTCCAAAGGTCTACTTCAAGTAGTAGGAATGAAACTTAATATTTTACTCCCCTCCAAATGCAATTTAAAACAAAATGTATAATTCATTTTCAGCTGTGCATAAACATATTCTGCTACAAAAAGTATTAAAATTCTCCATCTTTATTCTAAAAGGCGTCTCCATCTTCAGGGCAATCACCCTGATGACAGAGGCAGCAAGGACCTCTGAAATGTTGGCAAACTTCTACCAGACTGCACGGCTCTACAACCCAGAAGACAACCATATTTATTCTGCATTTTTCTATTGATCACACCATCAATTTTCCCTTTTAAATTGATTTCACTTCTCAAACAAATAACTATGTCCACCTCTAACAAATGTCATGAACTCCTCTTCTGATATTTGTGTCTAGGTTTCTTAAAATCATCATAGTAATTTTCTTGACATATTTCTTTATAATAAGGTTTCAATGATTTTTTTCTCTCTTCATTTTCATCTTTCTCCCAAAATTACTTTTTTTTGCAGGTATTAATATTTTCATGAAAACATGTCAGTATTTCTATTAGTGTACGTAATTTTTATAGACGCACATAAAGAGGCTTGGATGTCATACATCACACTTAAATTGGAAATGTATTAGGATGAAGAAGGTGATACAGATAGAATTAAATTTCTACACTTACCTCTAGGTGATAAAGAACTTGTGAGGGTGAGGTTCCAAAGAAAAGACTCTCTACACTTGGTGGAATTGCTACCGTGTTGTGATTGCCTTGCTCAATGACAGATGCCCCATTTATGCCTGCCCTAGCATGACTCTGAAACAGGTTTTGAAGGCATTCCACAGTGTAGGTGTCTGGGGGAATGAGTTTGAGCAGCATGCGGGCCCCATCTCGTAGAGGTGGGTAAAGAAGCTTGCAGCCCAAGTCTGCCAGTTGGAAGAAGAACTGGGCACAATGAGGCCGCTGTGACATTAGCTGAAACACGTATAAAAATAAATTGTGAGAAAACCTCAACAACTAGGTTCAAAAATGGATTAATTTTAATTAATACTGTATATAAAATAGCTGTGCAGATGGATAATTAATTTGAATTGACTGAATTAAGTATATTTTTATTCAATGACATACTTACCACCCCAGGTAAACTGTTCTCTGCCTCAACATTGGGCCCGTCGTAAGGATGTTGCGGTGAGCTCGTTGAACTATCTGAACTGCTATCTGGGGAACTTGGCATATTTGAGTTCACTTGGCACAGCTTTGCTGATAGCAACTGTAAATGTAATAAAATGGAAACTAAGACATCACTTCTGAAAACTGATAAAAAAAAAGTCTTGCATAATTGTCAACTCAGGCAAGTTCAAAGGATCAAGAAATTAATGCCCAGATCCATTCATGAAATAATGTTTCTAAACCTAAACTCCTTTCCTCATTTTAGTATTTAAAGGATATACAGCAATGTTTATATAGGATTGTTATTTCACATTTAAACTGCATGATGCAACATCACTACCTGCAATAGACCTTATCAGACACAGGCTTTCAGGCTATTCTTTTATCAGTGATTCACATTTCCAGGCAGAGTGTGGGTTAGTGTTTGAGATGGTACTGAAAGTAAGTATATAGCAGAACACATTTTCAACCATGGCATTTATGTAAAAATCAATTCAGCTTGTCACAGAAAATTTCAACAAAAATTCCCTGGTGTTAATATTCCTGTAAGGTCTACAAGGAAAAATGTTGGCAATGACTGTTTTTCTTTAAACGGGCACGCAATCATGCAAAATAACTCATACTTGTCCTCAGAAAACCCTACAGTTCTTCATGGAGTGCTACTTCATGGTCCAAAAGTTGGTGTACAAAAATCAGTATCAAAATGGCATGCTCTGCTCCTGTTCGTGCATCTCATTGTTATGTCTTTTTCTGATCCCGTGAAAGATGAGCTGATAAAAAACCTCTACTATACATAACAAACTCACCATTTTGTCTCTGAGAGGAACCTGGGAGAGCAGCTTCCGGTCATCAACTGGATCTAGCAACTCGCCATTTATGAAGAGATCCAGCTTCACATTGGCCCCACTTGCCTTGATTCGACGTAAAATCTGTCTACGTAGAGATGCTAATGTGTCATTACTGTGCGTGAAGATATCCAGATCATCTACCGCCCTACCAGGATTTGAAAACCTAACTAGTAGCGCTAGATGCTTCCCTCTGCAAGCTCTGCAATAAAAAGGTTTTTAATAAATTTACAAATTGATAAAACATAACTGATACTAACGTGTCCTAATCTGTCCCAACAAAAACAATGTTAACATACATGAACACTTCAGCTGATTCATCAATACAAATAATAATCATATTGATGATGGTAAACATTCAAAGAACGCATAACACTTGACTCCAACAGTAACCATGTAAAGTGTTGGAAGCAAATTCCCACTATGGACACCAGATTGCAGAACCTCAGTGTCTACCTCACAACTCCTCATCTCTCAATTTATCAACACTCATAGGATATTCAAAAGACCGATTTTGAGATCGTACCAAATTTCATCCAAATCCGTCCAGCGGTTCTTGAGTTGAATCGACTGGACAGATGAACAGACATAACCGACCCACGTGTTCTCTCACTTTGTGCAAAGTATGCACGTGGAAACTGTGTATTCCGATATGCTTACACCTCTGCAGTCTCGTTTAAATGAGCTTCAGCCTAAGGGGTTAATGTGAGAACAAGTTTCACACCCTTACAAAATGGTGGGTAAAATTATACTTTTGTACACTTTAATCTTTGTTTTCAGACAGCAAATGGTAAGACAATAGATTCTGAAATGCATGGTAGCAAGGCTACACTGAATTTAATCTGCTCCTAATTCGTTCATAAATCCAATTTTGATTTGTTAACAGTGTTCCCAAATATTTGTACTCTTTCATATTTCCAAAGAACTTATTAGCCAACTTTACTGATTTTGGCCTGTAGTATGGTGATGAGACATGAAAATGTACTCAATTTCCTATGTGGTTACTTCCATATGAACCTCCTTATTAGCATTTAATAAGCTTGTGTTTTTATTTAAAATATTTATATCCCCACCCAATAAATTAACATCCAGCACAAAACAAATGCCAACATGTCCCTTTAAATTCCATTCCCTCTTCATTTTTTAGACATTCATAATGGTGATAAAGCATCTCTGTTTCAGACAATTCTGAATAAAGAATGCGTCAAACAAATGTATACCTATAGTCTACAACTGTAATCTTGAGACTTGCAAGGAATGCAGAAAGTCCATAGCGTTAAAGGCAGACACTATCTTTCCTCCTTCCTCCTTCACCCAACTTCCTCACCCCACAAGTCTCAAGATTACAGTAATGGACTGTATATGAACCACACTACTGGTTTAATTTAAATACATTTCAATTAGCCCCACTAGTTTCATGGGTACACTGAATTAAATTGGAATGATTTATAACACCACAAAAACTATTTGAGAAACAATAAAATTTTGTACAGATCATAAGAGGTGTCACGAATACATGAAGTTAATCTGTTTTAGTCCACTGCAACCCCACTTTACACAAACCTCCATTACCAGTGAAATAAAAAACTTTCCACACCACCAGAAAATGGGTGACAAAACATTTATCTAACCACAAAAGGTAACCTTTACATTAATATCTTCCTATATGGTGTACATTTAATAAAATATGAGAAGGAAGAAGCAAACAGTGTAATATCTCTACTATTAATTGGTTCTGTCAAAAAAGACCTGTATCTGTAATCAATGAACATCAGCATTCAATACTGCAGAATTCCAAAGAAAGAATCTGGAACCTCGGTGTATTCCTAACTGCAGCCGACATTTTTACGACAGTTTATTTATTATCAACACAGTTGCCTAAAATTGATTTGTATCAGTAACAGCTATCTCTAGCAAACAACTTCTAGCTTTTGCCTACAATTTAAAGGTTCCACTACGTAATCTGCACTTGTATCCAAAAGACAGGCATTATCAGTAACACGAGTTGAAGTAATGCTGTACCTGTGTAGAGGCAGTATCTTCCTCTCTACAGTGAAATCGCCATCGCACTCTCCTATGTACTCCTGCAGCACCTTCATCACACGACACATTTTCACAGCCTCGCCTTTCAGTTTGTTTACTGTAACCTGTGAACTAATGAGCCCACCATCCTCCTTGATCCCGTCATCTTCGTGAGACAGAACTGACACCGTATCATAGTGGGCACGTAGTCGATCTAGGCACTCCGAAATATAGGTCTCGTGAAATTCGAGAAGAGATGACTGCAGTCGAGGACCAAGGTTTGTGTTTACTTCTTTCAGTAGCTCAATGGCTCGATTTGCTATCTCATCACCACTGTTGGTTACAACCTGAAAAATGTGAAAAAAACTCATAGTAAGGGCACTGTAAAATTAAAAATGGCCATATTCCCCAAACTTGAACATTATAGTTCAAATTCAAGTGTGACAGTGACCATGATGTTAACATCTCTACTGTTGCCTTAACTCAAGTGCATGCACGACCCCCAGAAACCAATGCATTTTTAGTTATCACTATCAAACTCAAGCTAAATTTTGTTTTACACTGTAGAAAATTAATGCCTAACAAAAACTGCATATTTATTTAAAGACCTATTACCATACATCTATTTGGAACCTATGCTTAGGCAAAGCTAATGTTGCTCCCACCTCATTAATGTGTGCATCTGCCATGTTACTACTAGCAATTGTAGGGAACCGTAACATGAGTTTGGGGTGGCCTCCAATGGAATACATCCATACCAAAATTCATGTAAATCAGTCAACTCATTCAACAGTTTGGAGGAGGGGCACACAAAAAGTATGGTGATCTCATATAC
>NW_019059549.1:329828-349183 GCF_000696155.1 Zootermopsis nevadensis | reverse complement strand
CCCACCCCCCCCCCCCCCCCCCAAGGTAACAATCTATCTCACAAGCACTATTGTTAAAAAGCCCTACATTACTACCTCTCTGCCCTCACCTATAGTAAATGTGGTGACTACGCTGGGAGTGGTTCATGTTGGGTGAAGGTTCATACAAGCAGCAGATTTCACGAATCTGCTTAAGTGCTGGTAAGGCCCATTTGTCACCAGACTTCAATTCCTCAACACAATTGTCTAACCATACTGTTTTTTGAGCATCACGCTCTTGTGAGCAGCTATAATCCAGAATCTTGACATGTGCCGTCAGCGCTTGATCCATGATCTCTGTTGGAACATCATCAGAGTGCGCAAGGTTCCAGAATAAGGTCAGCACCTGACACATTCAACAACAATTACATGAATTAAAATTGGTTCATAGCATGAAACATGTATACAGTAATTCCTGTATTTGAATTCTTTGTGATCTTCAGCATCTGAGAAACATCAGCACATATGAGCATCAAGAAAAGATAGTGCCTAGATTGCAATGCAGTAACACTATGAAGACAGACAGTAAGATATCAAGGCCTGAGAAGCCTTCTGTTTCAATAGCAGATCCTCACTCTAACAAAAATCAACCAACATTTATTTTATGATCTCCATCTTGCTACCTTCATAGGAATCGGCTATTGTTTTTATTTCAAGTTAATGATCTCAAAAATTTAGTTTACTGTCATATGAGCATATAAACACAAAAACTACAGTAAAATTTCCAAACAGCAAATTTTAAATTAAAACTTTTGACTTTGCTACATTTTACTTCTTTTTGTAAAAAGACCATATACCAGCAAGTACAGTAATTTGTATCTGAATAGAACCTAAAAACAAAAGTTCTATAAGAAAGGTACTGCTTTTACTAGCAAAGTTAAAAATAATTATTGAATAAATATAACTAACTAGATGGCTTAAGGAACCTGAAGGTTCATCACCAAATTAATCAAAGCCCTCCACCAGTCCCTGTCCTATGGAGCCTGCTTGATTTTATCCTCCCATATATGGAACACAATTCTGAAACTGATCTTACACCTCCCAAATCCCTTAATTTTTGTCAAATGCTTCTGTCTTATAAGAACATCAGCATTATCTAATTAATAATTACACATTAAATGTATAATTATAGTATACTGGGATACTGTGAATGACTCGTTCTTAAAGTGCCTGAGCACTGTGGGTTCCAACTTTTCATTGGCTTGATCTATAGACATTCGGTAGGACTTCTTGGACGAGGGATCGGCCCGTTGCAAGGCCTCTACCTGTACACAGGACAGCACAACTCAGAAAAACGTGGACAACATCCATGGTTTGAGTGGGATTTGAACCCACAGTCCCAGTGACCAAGCGGCACAAGGCCCATGCCTCAAACCGTGCGGCCACTGTGGACCCCAATTATAGTATAGCAAAGTTTAAATTTTTAACTGAACATATTCTGACTGCATAAGAATTTGCCTCAAAGGTCTGCACTGTTGCAATATTTGTAATTTATACAATAAAAACACTGTTTCCTACAAAATTTGTAAGTATCTTTATGAAATACAAAATTTCACATACCTAGATTCAACAGTGTACTAGTAATTATCACAATTGTAGCTACAAACATGAGAGTAATTCAAATGACAACTGTTTTGCTATAAAATGACTGTAATGCTTTACACAAGTAACCAAAATTATTTCACAACTCAGTCACCTTCTTTCTTGCACACAACTTCTCTGATCCCTCACTTCCATGGCCAGTAGTGGTAACAGTACACAAGCATATCCACTAGCTGATGCTTTTCACGCTATCTACCAGTTGAAGCAAACACACATAATATGTTGGTTGGGAGTTTGAGAGATTTAAATAATCATGAAAGACATTCCTAAATTATAAATATGTAAAAGACCATGGGATGAAGTAGATTGTACATGTTGCGACCCCTTTCTACAGCAATAAAAGTTGCCTCATGACAAGCGATACGCTTTCCATAAAAGCAGTGCATATCCCAAATAAATGGGGAATGTCTTCAAACAAACATCTATACCTTATGTGCCATGACTCCATCTTTGTCATCCTCTGCTAGGCGACGAATAAGTTCTAACAATTTTTCCCTCTGTTTCTTGTTTGCGTTTGTCCAACTTGCCTACAATTAAAGAAATACAATTGTGCATACAATGAAATGCCTTGTTTAAACTTTTCTGAAGATTAATATAAATGGTGTAAACTGCAGGAAGTTCAAATTACAGGGAATGCTTACCATCATCTTAAGCTTGTACTGAAATGTTCAAAACATAATATAAGTAGATTATTAAAAAATCAACAAACGTTTTTACATGCAATTCCCAGAATCTTAACAATATAATGATGAATGTCAGTTGTCAAATACTATGAAAGTTTTCTGCAAAGAACAAACAATGCATATACAATAGAAATCAAGACACAAGTATGGCCAAAAATGAGAAGCCAATTTCTATTAGTGTTCTTAATGCACAGTCAATGTCTTAAAGTTAAGGGAATATTTTTCAGTTGTAATGAGAGCATTACCTTCAATATGAGTGAGTTTGATTGCTTTTCACAATTGCGTAAACTTACATCTGCCAATGTGGCACAGTCCACTTTTCTTACTTTCATAAAGTGAAGGAATAATGAAGCAATTTGTCTAAGAAATGAGTTGTATGGTGTAACTTGCAACATGAATCTTGATTGACAAACTTGGTACAAAATATTTTTCTCACTCTGGAACCACCTAGAATTTATCTCTTCATGTGGCATATGCCGCTAAGATAGATACTGTGCATTACACAAATTATTTAAAACTTAACATAACTGAAATGTTAGATCTGTTGTTATAAAAAGTGTTTACAGCCTTGTGTGTATGAAGAGAAAAATGCAAGGATCTAGACAAATGTTGCATGTTGTGTTACGCCTATGTCAATCAGCAATGTAAAAACTGAGTTATCCTTTATAATTACAATCAACACATTTTGGTATGTGCATTGTCAGAATACAAAATGTTAGTTTCAAAATTCACACTAAGATGTTCAAAGTATGAATTCCCACAGTTATTAAAGTGACAGAAGCATCTTTGATCTGCAATGTGAGTGTAACTGTCGGTAAAATAAATTATTTTAAGTACTATGGAATTTTGAGGGTGATCAAAATGTCACACCCCCATACACAAATATTTACTGATGGTTGCAATTCAATACAATTCACCTGGATTAATAAACATACAATATTACTGTGACTATACAAGAGCCCATGCAGATCACACCATGCTGTTATCTGCTCATGCCAGTCCGTCAGTCTTGTCCATTCAGTCAAAGTGCAAGGTTATCTTTTCCAAATGCAATGAGTATTCACTGTCAAACACTACCATTCAAATTTGACTTGCCAAAATGAGTTTAGGATACATTTCCCAATTCTCCTATGCCAAACACATCAACAATAGCTTCCATCAAACTTCATTATACTCTGCATAAAGCTCACTGAGAAAACTTTCTCTTCAGAGTGAATTATCATATGGACGTGAACACGAGGTTAATGGGTTGTGTGACTTTTGAGCATTCTGTATATGAATTCAATTAAAATTATAGGAGTATAAATGGTAATATGAATTTATTTTACATACCATCAGATTCTGGCTGAAATTTTTACCTTTCCAAATGTTTAACTACACATACATATTATTCATTACAATGAAATTTTTTCAAAATATTGTTAACTCTTGTAATAATGGATTTCTACCACACTTCGAACAATGCAAATTCCCACAAATATGCCGTCTGCACAAATACAAAAATTCAAATCAACTGCATGTCTTGCATTGGACTAGATCTACAGATTAAACTATGATAATGACAATGGTAGTAGTTAACCTGAAAACAGTCACACACACTGAGAGCTAAAATAATGCCTGAAAGATGGCAACCAACTCACAAGAGAAGCCAATAGCTGAGAAGAAAAGTTTACCAGTCAATGAAAAAAGGGGTAAAGCAAGAACATTTAAATGAATTGTGTGGATTTTATGGAAACTTAAAGCACCAAAGTTTTGGAAACATTAATAGAACTTGAAAAAATTATGAGATCCTTAAAGAATGAAGGCCTCATGTTTTGCCCCTGTTAAGCGTGTCCCTTCCCTCCATGGCACGTCCTTAGGAAGTCCTCAACATGTGCACTGCAAGTTGAAAAAGCCACTGCAGAGTCAACATTGGGTACCTGTCCAGTCTGGGAATGGTGTATGTGTCTAATGAAGAAGCTTGTTATGAAATCCATCACAATGTCTCAACACAGATTCTTCAGTTGAATAACAATAAACTACAATGAACCAAAATTACATTTGGTAGACAATATTTACCTCCCAAATTTCATATGTAGTTGTTTGTGAGTAGAAATATAGCAAGGTTCCACATAAGGAATTATTTATTTTTATGCGTTACCTAATGATTTGAGTCAAATATTAACACAAAATTACTCCAACTTTATTTTTACTTTGACTTGTTATTCCTTCAACATAAATAAAGCCATCCAACTACACACCTGGAAACACTCAAAGAGATGATCCAGCTGCTCAGGAGAGAAGTCCCATGCCAGCTTAGCTAAAAGATCATGTACATTTTTAACGATTGCTTCATGTTTCCCTGCTTGTGCCGCCCACACATTGTCTAGGTCTTCTAGGGTAAGAGACCGTTCTTTGATGATGAATCGGAGTATCTTCTCCAGCTTCTCTACATATTGTGGCTGATGCAGTGAATCACGCAAAACAATCTGTAGTACTCTGTTGTCCTTGATCCACTTCTGCACTCAAACAAACACAGTACTATGAGAACAAAAACTACACCCTACATTGATTACAAAGATTTGTAAGAAATATATATATATAAACCCTCAACATTTTTCACTATTACAAGTAGTGGTATAGTGAAACTTCACTATAACACAACTTTAGAATCCTAATTTTCTAAAGAGAAAATTGAGGAAAAATGTGTCTACAATACTGAACAGTAATAAGAACTGTAATCAATGTCTGTGTAATTACTTATTTTCCTTTGGCCATATTTCTAAAAAAACCCAGGGAAATTCAGATGAAATGACACATACTTCACTGGAAGTAAAACCACTGAAGTTACAGGAAAATTAATGGGAATGAGAAAAAGGCCAAAATTTCTGGGAAATTTCAGAAACAAATGTGAGGTTTTAGACTGTGACCAGATTACTCCATCAGACAAGAGTACAGGCATACCTCGGAGATAATGTGGGTTCAGTTCCAGACCACCGCAATAAAGCGAGCCACACAAATTGTTTGGTTCCCCGGTGCATATAAAAGTTATGTTTACACTATACTGTAGTCTATTAGGTGTGAGGTGTGCAATAGCATTATATCTAAAAGAACATTGCGAGAATTACCAAAATGTGACACAGAGACATGAAGTGAGCACATGCTGTTGGAAAAATGGCGCCGATAGACTTGCTCGACGCAGGGTTGCCACAAACCTTCAATTTGTAAAAAATGGAATATCTGCGAAGAACAATAAAACAAGGTATGCCTGCACATACTTTCTAAACTGTGCTAGTGCTGCCAACAGCCATGATAGTTATGGTTTGGGTAGTTTGCATTCTATCGCATAGAGTAAAAGCAGGTATTTAAAAATTCTTGAAATTTGAGATTGAGAAATAAAAATAAGACTGAGATATTCTTCTTCATAATTTGATCTCAAACATTCGAGACCATTTATAAAACAAAAGAAGACAGCGCATGGTGTCACAGCCTCACAAACCAACAAATACTGTAACTTACGGCCATTCTCTCAGCAGTGAGCCATTCTTCCTCCTCCAGTCCAGTGTGTCGATGAGGGTAGTACGTCACACTGGCAATTACTTTATTCACCTCATTTAGAGCATTCATCTTCCCATTGAAGGATGAGATCTGAAGTAACCTGTACGGCAAAACAATTATATTTCTATTACATTAACCTACAAATTCCTTCAGACCATAGAATTCTACTAAGGAAGTATTAAGCTGCCCAGGTATTCACTGACATACACTATAAATGTAAATAACTTATAATGGAAAAATGAACCATATCTTACTAAAGATTGGAAGATAAGGCTGTGTGAAGGAAGTTGATCATCCTCAGTATTGGATGGGACTCCAAGTAAAATGCTATCCCCGTATGTAGGGTTTGGGGTGAGAGGTATAGCTTTCTCATCTTAACCTTGACAATAAAAGGGGGTGAGTGGTCAGTTCCATGTCCCACCTGTGCTTTACCCCCAGGAAAGGACCCCAGTGCCCATTGGACAGGATGCTGGGTGGGCCCCAGAGCCAGTCTCAACACAGACACTAGAGGAAAAATCCTCTGCCTCTGTCAGGGATTGAACTCTGGTGATTCTCAAATACACTATGAAAAGTATGGTATTTTTGTGCAAAGAAGTTTGCGGAATCCTGAACTATACAGAACAAGACTGGGAAGACGTACTCACTGAACCTTGACCACCGTATAAACAAATACATACATAGCAAGTCTCCTGAAGTTTTGCCATCACTATGTGAAATATTTTTAATTTCAAGCATACATGAAAAATTTAGAACACATTAATTTATTTGCATAACAGTTGTTGGTGTTGGCTTCCATTCCTAATTTACTCCAACTCAATGAAGCAGTTTAAAAATTAAATAAAACATTCAGACATGACCTCTCTCTGACCTGAGTACAGTTCAGCTAAAAATGCATGAAATATTAACACACAATGAAATTCAGAGGTTTCTTATTAAATTATTATGCTTAAAACAAACCAGACACACACTTTAGTATTGTTATATATGGTTAGAACACATCCAACATAAAATAAATTTTAACTTCAGAATATTCTGATGGGACAAAATAGCACAATGAGACATGGTTAAGACATTTAAATGAAGATGTCACAACAAATAATATTTTTAAGGAGTCATCAAAGTCCTCATACCATAAAGAAATTTTTCTAAATTATCTTATCTGGGAGAAATTTTGGGAAAAATTCAAAGCTTAAAGGAAGCCCAAGAAAACAATATTATGGACACAAAAGGCCTTTACTGTGATTACCTAATGATTTCCATTCAATCTGAAAAAAATGGTTAACATTACCATGTAATTTTCATACCTGAGAATCATTTTCAGTCTAAATATTTCTAAGTTTTTGACCATCTCCTCCTGGTTAGGTACCCTGGACACCAGACATTTGGCAGCTTTGATGATTGCAGAAATAGCATCATTTTTTGATTCATTTTTTGCTTCCTTTTTTAACTCATCATCTGTCAGATTATCTAAAATTACAGGCACCATTTCCTAAAACAAAGAACACTGATCTGGAAGAATGGTGCTTTTGTCTTCAGTAATTTAACACTGAATATTTTGTCAATTTTGTATCACAATTATAATTTTTCACTAGACTCTTGCAGGGAGGCATTACTTCTACATCAGAGAAAGAAATGCAAGCATTCATTATGACCCTGAAAAGTGCAACATTTTTTATTTCTAGATTAAACACATAAGAAAGTAATCACTGATTCTGCGATAGTTTAAATGATGGTTTTCACTGTCACACTCCTGATCACAAACATTTTTTTTTAACTTTTGGAGCTTAGTCTGACAAACACATGGGCACCAACATGGCACAGCTTACTTAGCATAAAGAAGTATTACTTTGAAAACCAAAAATAATGGAACTCATAAATTTAACCATATCCCTTACAATCCCAGTTAACTAGTAGCAGATAGAATATTGCTGCTACAAACTATTATCCCAATTTCTTTCATTCCTAGCAATAATTTGAGCACTTTCTCACTAGGCAAAAAGTGTTTAGCAAGACCTCCTACCACACATTTCCAAATAAGATATACTAAATTATTCTGCAACATGAAATCATAGCATAATTTTGTAAACAGTATGTTGAAATATCACAGGAACAATGCCACACACACATTGTAATAATTTACAAATAACACACTGCTTCTTAAATCATTGTATTTTGATGCATAAAGTGAAGCTTTCGTGGCGACTGAAGTTGATGAAAGACTCTCGGCTTGGCAGAAGATGTGGTTTATTCACCATTCAGCCACCTGACGAGGCTTGTATTGGTGATACAAGAAATGACATCATATTGACAAATGTTTTCTTACAGTATGACTACAAACATAAATAAGGCAGACACAAAGACCTTTAACAATTGTGGACAACTGACATATGTTAAGTATGTGCTTAAAGTGACTGACAAAAATGACAGTGGCCGAGCTTTGGACACTTTTGCATATCTACTGTCATATGCCTTTGTGAGCCTATTGGCTTGAGAGAGCTGGTGTATATTCAGCGACTTCAAGCATAATGCAGACACCATTTGTAAATGTATCTATCTCTCTATGTCACCCACCTTCCTTCGTGTTGGTCAGTACAGTTTATAAGATGTCATACGTTAAGTAATTACTTCACTTTTTCCCTGCCAGTAAGACATTCTGCTAAATACCTTTTGATGATTTCTGTCTTCTGGATTATTGCACCATGTAGTCTGGTATATTTCCACCACCGTTTCAGAGGTCATACTGCCTCCATCATCAGGGCAATGAATTCATCTACCAGACTACATGGCGCAATAACCCAGAAGACAGCAACCTTCAGACTCACCGCTGTGAAAACCTCAAATCCTAAATACCTTTTCTTCATTAATAAAATCATGCTACCTGAACTACGAAGATTATGCTTTTATTAAACAGCTATGTCCAATAAGAAACCAGGTCTCATGGGTATAAGATATCACTATTCAAATTTGTTCATTTCAAATCCATTCAAAAGTAAAGGATACCAACTTACAATGATGGGCATGAGATATTTCACAATGGTGTGAACAGTCAGATACTCATAGCAGAGTCCAAATGGGCGAACAAGAGCATAAATCACTGTTACTGTGAGGTTCTTCCCACTCTGAAACCTTTCCAGCAGGATCTGGAAGCCACCCAAGTTTCCAAACCTGCAAAAACATACAACGTAATCGCATGAGCAAATAGAAATGCGTAAAAATAATCCAGATAATGATGAAGGAATAAACTTAATCTGTGGAGTTTCTAGCTTCAATATTTACTACCATCTATGGGAGCAGGGTGTTTTGGCACCTGCCTGGCTCAGTCATAATGAAGGATTCTCCTGTGGTTCAGCTTCTTGCTGAGAATTCCCCAACCAGTCACTCTGCACACAGACACATACTTGGTCTTCACATAAACAGCCAATTATTGTTCAATTTTAACCAAGCTTGGAACGTGATGACAAATTTAGTAATACTTTCAGCAACAAATTTCATTAAAATCTCTTCAAGTTATTAAAGGTTCTCAAGTTATTATATGTGGATAAACAGATGGACAGACAGATATGGTAAAGCTAATAAACACTTTTGCAACCTTCTGTTGATATCATGCAAAAAATATATCAAATACAATTTATTTTTATGACAAACCGCAATGTGTCAATTTAAATGAACACTTAACCTGGCTAAAGCAGTAAATTCCAGATTACTCCAGAGATTTAAATGAACTTTCTTAAACACTAACAAACTTAAAGTTCTATATTGTTACCAATGACTGCCATTGGAGACAATTCTGTGCTGGTTCCCTCTGCCTAACAAAACAAATATCAAGAGAATTAACCAATTCTGTGGATAACAACATTAATGTCCACTATTTTAGGGCTACTTACCTCCTTCTTCCATTCACTGTTCTGCTTAAAACATCATCATGAAAGAACATCTCTCTTGTGCAGGAAAAAGAACCCAGCACACATACATGACTTGTACACATTCTTTAGAAGAAATACCACTTATATTTTCATATATGTTGCAAATTTACCTATTTATAAGGTCAATAAGCCAACCACGTGGTGCCCGAGTGTCTGATGGTAGTCGAGCATATAAATCCTCATCTGGGATATTTGACCCAGGTGAAACAGTATCTGATGGACGAGAACCATTGAACGTATGAAATCTGCAAATAAAAACCATGTATATATGTATTACATTTTAAGCACAGATTCAAAGTTGAAGAATGTGACAGATATTTACATGAGATATTTGGAGGAGGACGAAGATGGTTCTCGAACGGCTTGTGTTTCTCTCCATTAAACCACCTTACACGGCTGGTAGTCCGAGAAGAATTCATTATTCATCAAAATACTGTTTAATGTATGTCATCTTATAAACTATACTCTAATATTTTACTTCTCTCACATCATACAAACAGTTTACACCACAGATCCTGGAATAAATCTTTCCTCACTAACCACATGAACAAAGAAGATTTAATCTCTTCTGAAATAATTGCTTCTATTTTAATATATCATCTTTTCCAATGTTTTGTATTGCTATTTCAATTGTGTTACTATAAGACCACACATATGACAATTGTACAAAGAGATATCCACACACAAATGAATGGCAAGAGCTAATTGTGTGTGCATGCTGCATGCTGTGATATATGACATGTTTGTGAGGGCCATTCAACTGATTAGGTACATAAGCATGAAAGCAACAGCCAATGAATGTGTGGAGCATGCTCTAAATTGTATCATGTCTCATGAGCATATACCTACCCTGTACAAGTTCAGTGTCACCAGTGTTCTGACTAACAGACAACACATTTTTTGTAATTCTAACCAACTGGAACTTAAAATCCAGCGAATACATTCCTCATGACAGAAGACAAATCTCACAAGGAGACTCATATTGGATATTCAATGTTTACACAGTCCCCTGTCTGCGTACTACCAAATAATATTCTCGAAAAAGCAGTTCAAATAGGAAGTCAACTGAAAAGACCTCAGGTATGTATGATATCTTGAGGCTCCAAAGTAGGAAATATGTAATAGTCCAAAGTTAATATAATAGAAGATAGTAACAACAAACTGAATATTTTAATTAATTGACTGGGGATTTCTATGGATACAGTTTTCCAAATAACTTAAAACAAAACTATTCATCTAGAAAAGTTCTCATAGAGTACACGGAATGCAAACTTCAGATCCGAAGAGACCAATATGGAAGATGCAGTAACAATTCATATCTCTTTAAACAGGATGAAGATACTTAATTTTCTATAGTAGTGACACTGGTGGAAGCAATATGGACTACAAATAAATCTAGAGAAGACAGAAACGTAACAAATTCTTGAGCAATGGAAGGAAAAAAGTATTAAAAATAAATAGAAAAGAGATAAAAGCAGAAGGTAAAACTATCTGGAATGCCTGCTTTGCACAGAACTGGTTTGGGGTTCAAACCCTGACATGCAATTGCTTTCTTCCTCCTACATTTTTCACTGTCCTTCGGTTTCATCCATACTTGGTCTAGACTGACTGACTACCTGGTAGCAGAACCAGCAGGCCCTACATTGACAACACCAAAGCCCGCCACCAGACATGATCCTAATCCAACCTCACAGCCCACCTCCCTAAGATCGATCTTTATATTATCCACCCATCTCCTTCTTTGTCTGACCAGTGGTTGTCTTCCAGAAGGATTCCTAACCAAAATTCTGTACAAACCCCTTGCCGCCTCCATGCATGCTACATGTCCAGCCCATGGGAGCCTCCTAGATTTCGCTGTCCTCACTATGCTATGTGACCTGTACAATTCACGCAGCTCCTTGTTATGTAATAGTCTAAATTCCCCACTTATTTCATTGCTCCTAGGTCCAAATATCTTCTTGAGCACCTTCTTTTCAATCACTTGTAATCCACATTCTTCCTCCAAGGTAAGAGAATATGTTTCACAACCATAGAAAACAACAGACAAAATCATTGTTTTATATATCCTGATCTTTAGTGTTCTGGATAGCAAACGAGATAATAATGTTTTTTGAATAGTTTCCCAAATGTATCTACTCTTAATTTCATCATGAACCTTATTTCTGTGTGTTGTTATTGTTCCCAGATACTTTTTTGAAACATTTTCAAATGATGTGTTACTTATAATTATGTTCCACCACTGTTGCTGATGTTGATCCTGTCTTACGCCCATGTATTTAGTTTAGTCTACATTTACCTCCAGACCCATTTCCTTGCTAGTCTGTAGGAGAGTTTCTGCATTCTTGGTTATGATACCCTGATACCCTCACCATCCCCCAGCACATAAACATCATCAGCAAAGGCAAGAACCTGGTGCAGATCATTCAATTCGAGCCCATCCTGATTCCCACCGACTCTACATGTCCTAGAGCAAAATTGAAAAGCACTGGGGATAAAGCATCCACGTTTTAGGCCACTGTGCAGAGGGAATGGATCTGACAGAAGGTTACCTGTACAAACTCTACTACATACCCCACCCAAACACATCTTAATTAACCTAACAAGTTTCTTTGATACTCGGTATAGACACTACTTTCAAACATTCCCATCCACTGGAGCGACTCCCTCCTTTGGACCAGACATGTCAAGACCTTCATGAGTTAAGTAAAATTATGATGGTGCCTCTTACTTGTTATTAGGGTTCAACACCATGGCCAATAAATCTAACAGCGGGAACCAATCCTGCGACAGCTTCACTACACAGAGCTCCACCAAACGTTCACAGTTCTGATAGATGCAGTGATGAATGTTAAATTTCCAGCTGTTTACAGCATCATCTGTGAGGATTTTGGTGAAGGAGATGGTAAGACCCTCACGA
This sequence comes from Zootermopsis nevadensis, assembly GCF_000696155.1. Next base: position 336,503 of record NW_019059549.1, on the reverse strand, counting down.
AAAAATCGCTGACATGCCTCACTGTGCACATCCAAACCTGCAAACATAAAATGGTACCATCCACTAAGACCAAACGATTTAATATGGCATATGTATATAGGGATTCATAATGTGTACTATACACATAGACTCATGTCATTCACCATCTAGTAATACGCCGGCTAAGTAAGTGGGTGCTGGTGTGCAACATACTCTTCATACTCCTTCACTATAAAAAAAAAACTTGTAACATCTGAATTTCAAAATCAGTTACTCCTGTAACTTATTTTCCAAGGTCTGTCAATCATCAATATAAGTGAAAACAAAAAAAGTGGGGCACATGCAACTAATTAATTAAAAAAAGATCCGTTATAAAAGTGTCAAAAAATACAAATTTAAAAATAGCATTCTCAACTAGAACACCAAAACATACTTCAAAATAAACATACCTAATCAATATTAAAATACAACAACTTATATATAAACTTACAGGTTTAGACTGCTCTCAATCATACATAGGTGAAACAAAATGATCTTTACATCACACATGTAGCATTAATAATGACAGAGAAGACTCAGGACATGCAACTCACATTTTCAATAATACACATCATTACAGAAAGACAGAACAGATTATGCACAACATGCCTTGACATATAACTGACAAAGAAATCATAACAGATGACGCTACGTACACATTATGAGAACCACGTGCTAGGTACACAAAAACTAAAAAAACCAAGCAACACTCACTTTGTGGACATAGAACTTCAACAGATACACAAAGAAGATAGGCAACCATTACAACACACTAACAGTTTAAATAACATGTTAATAATAGATATAATACAGAAAGAATACCTGAAAATCATAAATGTGTTATATTTACAGATAAAATGTGAATATAAAAAACCTACTATTAAAAACTTTACTAATGTGACAACTACCACACACAATTTAAAAATCATGTAACCATCAACATAAATCCCATACAAGGAAGAAAAAATAAAAGCTTTTTAATATGGTTTAATATATTTTAATTCCCCCTCCCCAGAAAGATTAGTCTTATAATCATGGTTGCTTTACAAACAAGATCAGAAAGGTGTAATCCATACCAGAATATACAAATGCATCCTTTGAAAATTCAGAATTCTAAATGCTCTTAGCTGAAATATTAAATAAACATACAAGTATTTCCATCGCCAAAGTCCACATAAGCATGGGAATATACTGCGGGCAATGTAATAAACAAATCACTTCACTTCACCATAAGACTAATTAATTAGCTCTTGCCTACTTACCTTCATATTAACAAAACAAACGAGAAAATAGCAAGCATTGTACCACTTTCCACATATTTTCACATAAATACATAGACATACATATTAAATGCTGTATTCTTTCTTCTACACTGATTCAATTGTTCAACAGAAACTGACTGTTGAAATAACAGCATACAATTCAAAAACTTCATGATCAATAAACACAATTTATAGCCAATTATATATACCAAAATGTATCTTGCCCTATTAGTTTCTAAAAGATTTAGTCTTACTTGTACAATTTTAGTTTCCAACTACATAAATTATGCGGGCTTCACGCCTTCTTTAATGTAAATCAATACTTGTACACTACAAGGTGCATTAGCTCTGTGGCAGCATACTAAACTATTACGCATGGCAGCACAGGATCAAATTCTCATCAAAAGCATTTTTTTTCTAACATGGAACAACCATGCTGTTATTTTACACTGTACAAAGAATTTCTGTATCAAACTTTCATATTTTATGGCTCTACTGCAAGTGGTGTCACTGTTGATCCCACCTCACAAGTTTGTATAGTCACCACATTGGCATTGCCAACTGTGGGAAAATGAAAAGTACAATTTTACAGTGAACCCCAATGGCCTAACATCGATTCCAAATTTAATGTAAATCCACACTGCACTGCTTGAGTTAAATCATGTGGGGGGACAGACAGACATGATTAGTCCTTTGAGAGTTCATTTCATGCACAACATACAAAGAACACACAATAATAGTTGGGTTAACATGGTAATTAGTTATGACGTGCATAATGCAAAAAATATTATAGATCATAACAAGGAACACAGTCACATAAGAAGAGTGATAGGTAAACACGAGGTGTGTTCAAAAAAAGACCGAACTTTGTAAATAGCATGCCAACCGGGACAGAGAGTGTGCTGCGGCTACTGAGCACACCTAGTGGCAGGTTTTGACGACAAACTGCCATTTGCCGCATTCCGCTATGAACATTAGTCATCGAGCTACATCCGCTGAACTGAGCACGTGCACAAGCTGTTCGTCGGATTAGTGACAAAGTGACAATGAAAGGGTTTGAAGAACAGAGTGTGTGTGTGTGTGTGTGTGAAATTTTGCTGTAAACTTGGTAAAAATTTTACACAGACATTTCAATTGCTTAACCAAGCATATGGGGAGGACTGAAAAGGAGATAATTCAACACTACCAGCAGCCACTTTTAAAAGAATTATATATGTCTGAAGGGACTTCACTAGGACAAATGCTTCTTCCCTCAAAACACAAGATACCTGCAACTTACCCTTCCGACAGAGGTCAATAGATGCCTGAAGAAGAACTTCTAATTCTTGCTCAGGCAAGACAGGAACCACCCAGCGTGGACTCGAGATTTTGTCATCCAGCAAAGCGAGCTTAGCATGGGGAAAATCTGGCTCTGCTCCAACAACTCCGCCTGAATTGTCTTCTCCCAAAAGCTCATTATTCATTTGTTGCTGATCCAATGATTGTTCACCTCCCATAATCCCAGTCTCCGATAACTGGATGCTGCCTCCATTCCCGGGCTGTACAATCTGCTGTGGCTGCTGGAGCGACTGACATACAAATCACAACATTTCAACACAGACCCAGGAAATCAAAATTGTTAAATAAACACTTTCAATAAAATAAAGCATAAAATATGTGACCAAAATATACAGGAAGGGGGGGGCCAAGAGTATTTACCGTATGAATTTATCATTACATATTGTAAAGTACATCTTGTATCTGTTCAAAATGACTGCTATGGTTCTAAAAGCAGACCTGCTCATTTCAAACACATTTGCTAAAAGATCCTGCACCTTTTCTTCAGAGGCACAACCTCTATTAAAATATGCAATTCATTCTAAAGATTGCTGTCTTCTGGGGTGTTGAACAGTGTAGTCTAGTAGATGTTTACCAACGTTTCAGAGGTCCTTGCTGCTTCCATCATCAGGGCTCAACAACCCAGAAGACAGCAATTCTCAGACTCACCGTCGCAAAAACTTCAAATCCCAGATAAGTAATTCATTTATCAGGGAGTTCAGATAATAATAACCTTGGATCAGAAACAACAGAGAACTGACATACGACACAAATGAGAATCAGTAGTAGTAACATCTTCAACTGAAACCATCACCAATGTTGACCTATATTACTATATCACCTTTAAATGTCTGTAGCTCCACAAGAGCTGGACATAAGAACAATGTTGCACAAACACTTTTAACTAAAATTTCTTCCTGAATCGCCCTCCAATGTGTGGCAGACCAACTGGGATACACACTATATGTCTAAATCCATGGTGAAGAACATCATAAAAATTTGGTTGTTACTCAGCTATACCTGTAGAACCCAAAGTTCTTTACCATGTTCGCAAAAGACCACCATATCCTATATTTCACACCTTCGGACCTAATTTCTCCAGTGTCTGTTTTTACATTTTTTTTTCAATTATGCCTAGGTCTCCCACGTGAATTTTAGTAAATTGTGTGAATTCTGTCAGCACCTTTTTCTCAAACGACTTCAATCTACTATGTATATCAACAAATTTTTGGACTCACTGTAAAGTAATACTGCTGTGGTATATACAGATATAGGTAACTTAAAAAACTGTAAGACGTGCCACTCCGACTTCAAAGGTATGCTTTAACAAGTATTATTAGGTTATTAAAAGTCATTCCACCTCAATTCAGCTAATTTCAGAATAACCACCAGCACTCAATATCATCAAATTCTGTACAACTTTGCACGCAAAAAATGTAGTCCCTTTAAAGTTATCATTTGCATTTTGAGAGTATTCTATGAATTAGCTTTAAAAATGTACTATTTCCCAACAACGGTGTCACACAGAAACAGCTATTATGCAATTTTTCACATTTTTAAAATGCCATAACTTTAAAACCATTAGTTGCATCTACATTCTTTTACCCTCATACTTGTCAAAAAGCCTCATGGACCAAATTCCAACTTCCTTTGGCCTCAGCCAATAATAGACTACTGCTGGATTCTGGACTGAACAGAACTTCAATATTAATACTACAAAGAGTCCTCCTGTAGGTGGAAATGTGTACAGAGTTTCCTACTTACATCTGATCACAATTTTGAGATGTGACAAATATTAATTTTTTGCTAGTTTATAAAAATAATGTTATTTTGTGGTAAGTTTCAATTAAATACATACTGAAATTACCTAACAACAAAAAATCAAGTAAATATGCCCCAAAAATATTCTCACAGATCAACAATTTCAGGGTGAAATGTAAATATTTTCAAATGTCCACAGTTACTACCATGGTAATTCTGTGAAAATAATGTGTGTGACATTTTTCTTTTGTGTTTCTGCATAAAGCTTATATGTCAATGTGCAAAAATGGAAAAACCATGTGTAAAAAAAAGAGAGAGAATCATTATGTTTACTTTCACACATTTAGATGTAACAGTTTAACAATGACACTTTTAAAAATACTAGAACTGAAAACAATACCACAATGGTACATTTGTAGTTCACATGGAAAAATGTGTTATACCAGGAGATCCAATAACTGTGCAAAACATACTACTGTCAGACTTCTGGCGACTGCATTATTTAAAAGAAATTTAAAGACAAACTCCAATCCTGTCTTCACCAGACACGTCATTTTGCTGTTTAAAAGATAATGCATAGGAAATGTAAACAATTTTTGCACAATGGAAGAAGACCAAAATTGTATTGAAAGGTGTATAAATATCCTTGAACCAGAATAGGAATTAAATTTATGTACGCAAAAAATCTGAAACTGTAAGAATGTCCAACTCCAGCACAAAAAAACAACATAAAACTGTTAAATATTTTCCTAAAGTTCTTGCAGTCACAAGCTTACTATTGAATAAAATATCAACAAATTTTGTAGGTGTGCATAAGCTCTCATTATACGCAACAATGGAGGAAATTACACGACCATACATTTGGTAACAAAGAAGAGATTTAATAAAATGTCTACTGAATGAACTCTTGTATTGTAATTTGAATATGTCTTTATACAACAACATTTCTATCTTCTTCTATTTCGCGAGAGCTTGAAGTCGAGCCTTGGCAACATTTCCATGGCACTTATTAAATACATGTATTATGATAATGACTTCATCTAAACTTTATCTTCTTCATTATACTATGCTGCAGATGCATTTAATTTCAACAGAAATATTGTCAATGTATGCTATGCCATACAGACATTTTACATTCCTTATTTAAATTACAAATAATAATTGACTATAAGGCCTTACAATATGTATTTATTTGTATTTTCTAACAGTGCCAGTCATTCAGACTACTTTGTACCAAATGATACAATAATTCATGAATTTTGAGGGATGTTGAAAGAAGTTATGACCTCTGTTGTACCCAGTTGTCAGCAACATCTTCATCGAAAGTTTCAAGAAACTAGCAATGGTCATAGTAGACATAAAACCAGATATACGGCTAAAAAATGTCACAGAAACATTTGGGTTTGGCCATACAGATCACCAAGATTACAGAAATTCCTCAACACCTCAACAATCAGTGATGTACCATACAATTCATTACGAAAGTTGAAGCAAACACACTCTTCCTCTCTTTGATGTCTTGGTCACAAAAAGAGGTTCAAACTTATTCACAAAAGTACACAAGAAACCTACTCATACAGAATGTCACATTTAAAATTTGACCACCCCCAGAATGTAAACTAAGGAGCTGTTTACAGTCTAGAACAGAGCCAAAATCACGTTACAGAAACAAAATTACTTCAATAGAGAAATTGCGACTATAAAACATGATCTGGTACTTAACAGATACCAACATCAGTAACTCCATTACCAAACCACTGAGAAACAATCACCCACCTTCTGACAGAATACCTTATGCCATGGCAATTATCCCATGCAACATAGGTATTTCAAAGAAATTATGCCATATTGAGAACTGTTATAATATCAGGACTATTTTCAAAACTAAATATAAAATCGGTGGGGCAATTATGTCAACTTCATAGTTTGATATGTGCAGCAGACCAGGATATGTGGCTACAGTATCCGCTATGATTGTGGCATGTTACAAGCGAAATAAGCAGACCCCTGGAAGTATGAATTAAGGGGGAAAAAACAAAATATACAAACATGAATACAAAGAACACCAAATATGTTAAAATTAACCTAGGGTTCTATAATTAGAACCTGATATCATATACAGGAAATACAAAGACTCAGCACATCCCTGTTAGTTAGTCCAGTTCGAAAATCAAACTCCACCGACTGTGCCTAACAGAGTAGATTTTGCCTGAAAACAGAGACAGATTCCAGTCTCCAAAATGTAATTTTAATTGTATTAAGACAATGGATACTATTCATGAAGCCTGTTATTTTAATACACCATCATAAACCCTCT
>NW_019059549.1:302838-327243 GCF_000696155.1 Zootermopsis nevadensis | reverse complement strand
TCGCGCAAGTTATCTGGAAGGATTGTCAGGGAAATTCCCAGGAATTGCTTGAGGGTCGTCTTTACTTTGCTTAGTTTGTAAACGGAATTATATTTGACACTATGACAGTTACAGTCTCCTTGTGAGGATAGTTTAAGTTATTTATAATATATACTTCTTGAACCAAAGCAATAAGCTAAAGTTTGGAATAGGTACGAAAGATATTTTCCTTACCGCACCCCTGGCGTCCAGGTTGCGTGAAGGTCAGGGGCAAAGCTATATGAGGGCCCCGAAAAATCCATAAAATCAATGTTCACGTAACACTATAAATCGAGTGGTGAAAATCCGCGAATACTTCGTTTATTCATTTTTAAGTACTTTGTACAGATATATAAAATGGTTTGAAAATATTTTACAAATAAAATTTGTAATGCCATGAATTTGTTCCAGGGCCACTGGATTGTTTAATTAATGATATTTAATTAGGCTACAAATATGCCACCATTCGTACCTGTCCAATCGCTCTACTCATCCTGCTTGACTACTGTATTTGAGCATCTTTTAGAGTGTGTTAAAAAAAGAAACTGTACTGTTGAGCACCTCCGGAAAGTGATTCAGTCATCTCTTCATGCAGGGATTCGTGAGCATTTGATTCATATCACAACTGCACATTGTAGGTAAGTATTGTATTAGTTTGTCAGTATTTTCCACCTGAGTAAGTTCCATCTAGTAGGGGGAGTGGTGGTCTCCAGATACTCAGCCATAAACTGTCCTGAGGGTGTCCCTACCTCAAAAATGGACTGTGGACATGCCTAGATTTGGTTGGTTGAGCTTAATTTTTCACTAATAATAAGCCCATGAATAACTACATGAAGTTTGGTAGATGTTTGATGAGACAGCCTGTAGAAATGAAGTCCTGTAATTGGTCATTCCTAATTACCTTAAGCAGTGACAACACAGTTGAAAATTATACAAGGAAGACATGTATTTTACAGCTTGAGAATTTTTTTTTTGATTTTCATAATAAGTGTATATGCAAATACATTTTTTTTTTTCTGAAATGAGAAGTTTCCCATTTTCCTTTGCCAATTAAAGTACAGCAAACCATATGAACCAAGTCAGAAATCAGAACTCGGTATAAAGTCCTTCAGAAGCTGATAGACTCCACCTGATATAGAAATTCCTTCCCCATAAAATCATTCTCATCTTCACATGAGCCTGCCACTGGACCCTATCCCAAGCTTCATTAATAAGTCTACAATCTCACACAATTTCTTTAAGAACAGTTTTAATATTATTCACCCATATATGCCTATATTTACAAATGTGTTACTTCCTTATGGGTTACCTGACTAAAATGTTACATGCATAACTGACTAAAGTATTGTTTGCATATTTTACCTTCCATATGCATGCTCTATGCTTGTTCATTTTATCCTTTATTTGATCATATTAACAATGCGACAAGCAGAGCACTTTGCCTGCTTTCTTTAAATCAGACAGTGATGTGATATTCTTCTGTCAGGAATAATATATATATGCTGTTGGACCTGTTAAACATATTACTTGATCAAACCATCAAGCAACTTGATCATTCTGGTGGGGATGATAACACATGGCTCCGTGCTGAACAGTGCTCTGCCTTGCTGACTACATTGGAACAATGTGAAGCCACAGGCCTCCAAGAACTCACAGTCAAGGTGATTTTGATAGTATGCATAGTACATACTTTCCTCATTTTGTAACTGTGAAACATGAATTTTATGCAGATTACTTTGGGACTAGATTTATTGACATATTTGTGTTACCCAAGACATTTAATGAAGCACCAGAAACCTAGACACTGAGGTACTAAATAGGCAGTTGAAAAATGTGAGTTTGATTCTTTTAAAAAGGTGTTTACCCTACATCATAACTTACATTTGGATTTTTTAAAACCAACCTACAATTATGCAATTCACATGTTACAGCAAAAATATATAATGAAAAGAAAACTAACTATGGAATTATTGCATAATCCATGGGGAATAATTTTCCTCCACTGTTTATATTGAGATAGCTATACCCCAGCTGACACTGTTATACATTAGCTTCTTATCATGGAAGTTATGATTCAATCCTATAGTAGACCATATGGAATTTGTGATCAGCAAACAAGCATGTTTTTTCCCCTGAATATTTAGGTTTTCATTCCACTGATACTCAATATTCATCCACCATACATAATGCATGTGAAACCTGTCCATCCATCCAAATGGCAACCTTGAACTTCCTGCCTTCACCTCTGATACAGAACTTTGCTGGAAACAGTTTCTCTGGTGTGTGTCCTTCAATACCATTTCAATAGACTCGCTAACCCACCGCAGAGACCAGCTAGTCTCATACATTTGTGATTTGATCCAGTCTCTCCAAGTAGGTACTGGATTAATACTTTAGTACAGGTACTGTCATTCCAGTTCTTCATTCAACACTATACAACCTATGCACCTGAGAAAAAACAGTTAAATGAATCATTAAACAAAAATCATGACCTCCAGTTACTATCCAACCTTCATATCTCCCATTGGACCACTTTTAATTAGTATTTTGCATCAGGTTCGTCTGGACACGCGCCGTGCAGGAGATATAGAAACTGTTTCATCAGCAAACCTTTCATTTCACCGTATTCTGCGAGGTGGATTGGCAGGAAATCTGCATTCACTGGTCCTACGCTCTGTATGTGACAATGAAATTCTTAGACTCTTGGGCCGCCACTGTCCACATCTCCGACATCTTGATGCCACATCATCATGGCTTGTAGATGACAATGGGCTCCGATCTCTCTGTTTCAAGGTATGATAAGTCACTTTTGTACTTCCTATGGTTATGCGTATATAACACACAGTTTTTAGGCGAGTTGCTGTTCCTGGTCTTTTCTGTTTCTATAGACACCAAAGGCTGATCCAGTCTACAATAATATTAACTTTAAATTTATAGGGGGCCTTAATATTACTGAATCGATACTAGCTTTCTGGAATTACAGAAGACACACATACTCTCACTGGAGCCCAAAGTGGGCAATCCACATATTTTTTATTCATAAGATTAACCTTTTTTAGAAGCATTTTAGAATTAATATTTGTGTGAGATTTTTACATTTTCAAATGAGCAATTTCTGTAAAGCAAAGTCCCACTTTTTTCACAGGAGCAAGAGTCTCATATTTTGCCTCCTGATGGCTGCTGTGGTGACATCAGTGAATGGTTTTCTGCTATTCAACCATCTGACTTGAACACTTGCTCTCAAAGTCTTCAAGAGGTTCGCATCCAAGATACCAACACATCAGAGCTTGGTGTTGTAATGCTTCTTCAGTTCATCCCAAACCTTAAGTCTCTCGGAGGGTTTATATACTACAGGTACCAGCATCACTTGTGTTTCATCTGAGATGGTGGCTCACCGAAGTCTGGTGTAATTTATTTTGGAACCCACTATTAATAAGAACGTTTGTGCCATTATGTCATGAACAACAGAGTCCATTTAACAAGATCATGTTTACAGAGTGTTCATTGAGGCCTTGATGGATGAATAACATGCTTAATTTTATTCTCTGCTATGGCCCTAGATTAATTTTATAATTCAGCAACTTGCTGAAACCTGCTTTTGGATCAGTAATCAACACTTGAGTATAAAAGTTCAATCATAACTTCCAAATTTCTTTCATCATCCTATATAAATGCAGGAATAGATGAAGCAGTGGTGTTTCACTTTCAGGGTACAAAGCAACACCATCTTCCAGAAAAATTATATTAACTGTATTATAGGATAAAAATGGGGTTATTTATTTTTAAGGTGTCAACTACTGACTAGGCTCTGTACTGCAATATTCATATAAGCCAACTGAAACTAATAAAAAAGTTAAGGGTTTATCTCTAGAATGAATTTGTTATCATTGTGACATTATCCATCCTTGCATAGCCCCTGTAGCTGCTGGTAACGTCCTGCTCAAACATTGAGGGACTGACCATCTTGCTGGTTTTTCTTCCTCCTACTTTAAGTAGTTCATCTTCTCACAGCTCCCCCTTTGTTAATTCCAGTGGTCTACCTTCCATCTGTATGGCGTCTTTTCTAATCCATTATTCTGATCTTGCTCTTCCTTGGGTAATTTCCTCTCTTTCAATGTTAAAATCTTTATATGCAATCACTTATTTATTCATTCTTAAAACATGTCCATACCATCTTATCCTGTTGTTTCTTTGCCTTACAAGGCGTTTATCTAAAAATTTATTTTTTAATTTCTTGTTTTTTTCTTGTATACTACTTTAAAATATCATGTCTGCAGCGAATATTTTACTAATATCTAGTTTGGTCCATATCCAAATTTCTGCTCCATATTTTAGTATGGGCTTGCAGCAACTTTACACCCCTTAGGCATTTCCCATTCCAGTGGATGTCCCTCACTAACTTGAAAAATGTTAAAGATAAATTATGTCCTACTGTTTCTCTTATTATTATATCACCTATTACCAAGTTCAACTGTACAGGAGATAAAGCAGTTTCCTGTCTAACCTTTCTAAATATTTGGAAACGTTTAGGGTTTTTTTTCAATCTGTGACCACAGTTGTCATAATTTTTCATTATCTACATATGCCTTTTTGAGGTAAATAAAACCCAAATATGATGAACCATAAAAACAGACTTTTCATAAGGAAAGAACTCTCATAACATGGTTTTAAGATTACATACGTGACTCAAACCAGACATTTTCCTCAGATAGAATTATGAAATCATTTTGAAATGAAAGAGGACAAACAAGCAGAGCATTTCTTTAACCTTTTGACAATAAATAATTTTAAAATTGTAAGATTTGAGATTTTCACAGCAGTGAGTCTGAAGATTGCTGTCTTCTGGGTTGTTGCACTGTGTAGTCTGGTAGATGCCTTTGTCATCAGAGCGATGAATGATTCATTGCCCTAATGATGGAGGCAGCATGATATCTGAAACGGTGGACATCTACCAGACTACACAGCGCAACAACCCAGAAGACAGCAATCTTCAATTTCAAAATTTAACTTTCTCATTTGAGTCATCCTCGTATAGCAGCACGATTAAGGAAAGTGTCATGAAGAGTATGCAGTATTAATGTCTATTGTGATTATAGGAATGTAGGTGATGCAATTGTGCATCTATCACAGCACCATGAGGGGAAGCTGAAGCTAAGCCTCACAGACTTATGGGATACTTGTCTGTCGCCAGAGAAGGCTGCCATCCTCGCTACAGCTGCTCCTCACCTAACCAGTCTCTACACTAGAGGAAGCTGGCTACACAGTGTTGCATCATTTTCCCATCTCGTAGTACTCACTGTTGACTTTGATTTTGTAGACTTCTCACCAGCACTGGAAAGCTATCTGATAGAGCACGGACAGAAGCTGCGGAAGCTTGTGTTGGTTGATCAGGTGGGGGATCCAGTATGGAATTTTCTTCATATGCTGTAATAATTACCTAGGGTTGTTACAGGTACTTTTGTGTCATTAATTTATTAACATATCAAGCAAAAAAACTGGTCAGTTAATAATATTAGTCACAAGAGCACAGGATTAATATTTTTATCAACCATTGTGCTAAAGTTAATTATTCTAAACTTCTCTTATTTGCTGATATTTGAAAAATATTGACACATTGCCTGTTGAAGACTAAATTTCTAGAAGCTGATTACTAAAATTACATCTTTCATATGTAAAACCAACAGTATACATTTTAATTACTATGTCAGTGATTCAATTTTGCATACTGACTATAGAAAATATATTTCTGTTGCGTTGTATAATAAACTGACTCTACATTGTCATTGTTGATTATGTATATTCTCAGGCACCAAGGATATTAGGGCTTAAAATCTGTAACATAGGCATTATGTCTTGTAATTAATTAAATACAGTTCTAAAGCTTCAAAAAAGTACACTAAAGTAAATTAACTGTTATCTGTTGTTATGTATTAAATCTCATGCTTAACTCGTGCCAAATATAATTATAATGGTGTGAAGAAACCCATCTTACAAGTTCAGATTTTAAAAAAGATTCCGCTTCATATCTTGCATGTTCATGAACATTTGTCCTAATCACCAGATGCACTCTGTGGATGTGTCAATGCTGGCAGAGAATTGTCCACATCTGGAAGAACTTGGAGCTAAATTGGAAGGAGGATGGTATGGACAGGCTGGAAGTATGCTGCCTGAACTTGTGATATGTAGAATTCGTGTTGGGGCCACTGAAACACTGCATGCTCTCCTTGTTCATGCTTTGCATCTTGAGCACCTTGAGGTAATGTGCTCAGTAATATTACTACACAGATTATACTGTAATTATGTCCACTAGTTGCTTTAATGCTGGACAAATACATTAAACTGTAAAAGCTTGCTCTCCGTGAAGGCGCATATATATATATATATATATATATATGATGCACAGAGACATATTCCCTCATTTTACTGACTGAACTATTATGACTTCAAAATACAGGCATACCTCAGAGATATTGCGGGTTCGGTCCCAGACCACTGCAATAAAGCGAGTTGGCTATTTGGTTTCCCAGTGCATATAAAAGTTATGTTTACACTATACTGTAGTGTGCAATAGCATCATGTCTAAAGAAAACAATGCGAGAATTGCCAAAATGTGGCAGAGACACGAAGTGAGCACATGCTGTTGGAAAAATGGCACCGATAGACTTGCTCGACACAGGGTTGCCACAAACCTTCAATTTGTAAAAAATGCAATATCTGCAAAGCGCAATAAAACGAGGTATGCCCGTATAAAGGTCTTTAAAGTAATTTACCATTTCTAATTAGCTGATAATGCCCACATTCATATTCTGTGTCCTGTACAAAATTTCATGTAAAGAACACCTAAAACTGAGGATTCCACTTTCTCCTGATAGGTGGTGTTGGAAGAAGAGAATTACGGGGAAGGGGTGGAAATGGTAGATGACTCGTTAATCTCACAGATCCTGTCTGAAAATCCTCGTCCAGAGCACCTCCGTGTGTTCGTGCTGCGCAGTGAATGTAACCTGACAGCTCTTTCAGTGCAGTTGTTGATAAGTTCATGTCCTTCGCTGAGGTTCATAGGTGATCTTCATGCCTGGGCTGGTATATGTGACAGTGACATGGAACAGCTGGCTCAGGAAATTGTGGATAGAAATCTGGATCTCATATTAAGTTACAGAGACACACTGCTACCGTATCGCAGGGCTCGATGCCTTGTGGCCAAGACCTAGAGCTTCATCTAGCCTCAGGCTAGGGTATATACCTGGTGAGCACAAAGCAGAAACAATTTGTAATCCTATGAATGAGTATCTTTTTTGACTGTGGTCTTCTGCTTTGTGACATTTGTAATCTTCTGAATGATTACCAATGTTTTGGAGGAATGTCAGTAATCACCTACAAAACTACACGGCATCACAATCTAGAAAACTGGAATCAATATTTTCGCTCCTGTGAGAACCTCAAATCTCTGATAGCGCTATTAAATTCGGCATTCACAAGACAAGTTGCACTAAAGAAGTATTTTTATGAAGTATGAGTTTGTGACTACTGTGTTGTGAGATACAATGCTCAGGGGTCACAAACCATATCATAGGATAAATACTTAATAACAACATAAAAAACAGATCTTTCTCACTGTCAGGTCACGAACAAAGGCTGAAGTTATGTTATTGGAAAGTACTCACCACCCCCCCCCACCCCCAAAATGCCACTATTCAGTTTATTTCAACACAAATTCTAGCATTAGGATTGAACCTGGTCTTCTGGGTGACCATTGGAGCTATGACACTTGCATTTCATTAATAACTGGAAGATCATATTACAGCACTGTAATAAATAAACATACATTTCTATGAAAAGTTGTGTCATATAAATCTGAGAACTGCAGTGAAACCTGTTTAAGAAAATATCAGAAGAGGACTATGAAAATTGTCAATTTTGTACAGGTTTCTGTTTCATAAAGGGTCTTATAAAACCACAAATGAATACACAATACATACCCATAGTGTAAAAGTATAAAGTTGTCTAACTGAATCTTTTCCAACAGACTTTTCTTCTGGGTTGTAGTGCTGTGTAGTCTGGTAGAAGTTTACCAATGTTTCAGAGGTTTTACTGCCTCTATCATCAGGGCTACTCATCGCTCTGATGGTGGAGGCAGCAAGAACCTCTTAAACACTGGTAAATGTCTACCAGATTACATGGTGCTTCAACCCAGAAGACAGCCATGATCATACTTACTGTCATGAGAACTTCAGATCCTACTGATTTTTCACGTGCTTTTATGATTTGTCACTGACGCACCATTTTCCTTTGCAACACAAAATTGTTCTGCTAAACACATGGAAAAACAAGCCATTCTCATCACTTTTATCTAAGTCCTTGAATTGATATCCTTCAGTGAGAGATGGCAACCCAACTTTTCAGTCATTTCATGGAACCATTCATATTAAGCCACTTATTTTTAGTCTCCGTAAGTTAACATGGTGGTGATCATTTTTGTATTAAAAGGCTAATGTCGTACTTTCTTAAATTTATCGCTACAAATAGACAAGGTAAGAAAAGAATGTTTATCACAGATAACTAACCAAGTCCTTCCTTATCTGTTTCAAAACAAGCTGAAAATTTTCACAAGGTACAGCATGACTCATTTCATAATACAAAACACAAAATAGACGTAGATTGAGTCCAGAATCTACAGTGCACGGCAAAAACAACAAATTCAACCCAGAAGACCACAGTCAACTTCTGTACCAGCATGAGAATTCCCTTTAATGCAGTTATTTTCCATTCTGTTTCTGCCTCTTAGAGGTAATTTTATGCAAAATTTCTCTTCTCATTTTGACCAAATAAATATACTAGTTAAGACAATTCCCATTTCAGCATGATTTCTTCATGCACCAGATGAAATGCCTGTTGTATCCCCACCCTATTAAACAAATAATTCAAATTATATCATAAATGTAATGTAATAACTTAAGTCCAGTGTAATACTTTTCTTCTTTATAATGAATGGATTATACTGAACTGGAAAGCAAAATACTTTACCAAGAGTTCACCGTTTTCTCATACAGGGTTGCATACAGCCAAGAAATCTGAATGCAGAATAGAATGAACCAACATATTCCAAACATTTCATATATTCACCTAACAGTAAGATGTGTAATTTCATAATAATATTGTATGTGTTAAAGTAGGGTGTGTATTTGCCTACAACCAAAATAAAATCACTATGAATGTTTCAAATTATTCTTATATACCAAATACATCCACATATTTATCCTCAAATTTATAAATCCTAAATTTATATAACAAGGTAATAACTTCCTTTTCCAACTACAATTTGTTATACAAATTTAGTATAACCAAAATAAATTGAGTATGCCTTACAATGAAAACTTCACTGTAGCAAGATATTTAGTACCGTCAGACTGTTAATGCTATCTACAGCAAGATCTCAATGTAAGAAGACTGGAAAGGTGTATTCCATACCAGAATACACACGTGTTCTTTGCAAATTTTGAAATAGTAATATTATGTAAGATTTGAGGTTTTCACAGCGGTGAGTATGAAGATTTGTCTTCTGCGTTGATGCGCTGTGTAGTCTGGTCGATGTTAACAAACATTTCAGAGGTCATACTGCCTCCGTCATCAGGGCGATGATGGAGGCAGTATGACCTCTGAAACGTTGGTTAACATCAACCAGACTATACAGCGCAACAATCCAGAAGACAGCAATAGTAATATTATGTTAATTATCTTCCTTAGACAACTTTAGTTTTGAAGTATACAATTCAGGTGGTCTAAAGTCTTGTTTAAGTGTCATAAATCAATGATAGCATAGGGCACTTTAGGTATGTGGTAGCATAATGGACTCATACATATAGAATCACAGGATCGAATCCTGGTGAAGTCAATTTATTCTTTATTTCATGCATCTACCACATTATACAAAGAATTATTATGTAAGAGTTTTATATTTTATGAAAATATATAACCATACATCACTACCTAGTCCTAAAGCAAGTGGCACTAGTGTCGACCCCATCTCACAAGTCTCTTCGTCCACCATGTTGGTATTACAGATTGCAGAAAACTGAAAAATATGATATTAAGGTACTCCCCACCAACACAACCTCCATACCAAATTTCATCCAAATTCATCCAGAGTTTCTTTAGTTGAATCACACAAACAGACAGACATTCATCTCATGCAAATACATAAAACGGACTTACCGACTGTTCTATAGTTTCTCCTTCCGTGTATTCCCGTTGTGAAGTAATGCAACTTATCCAGCAATTCTGTCATTGTTGGAAGCACTTTTGGAACCTCGGTTTCACAATATCTTGTAATGCCTGATTTGATTTTTTATGGATTTCCAAAATATCATATAATCTCCTCCGTTTGAGTTTGTTTTAGTCTCAGAAACAAAACAAAATCACAAGCAGAAATCTGGCAGCCAGATGTAGAGATTACAGGAAGTGAAGGACAATGGCCAGATATCACCGCACAACAAAGCAACCCAGAAGAAAGCCATCTTCTCACTTGCCACTGTGAAAACCTCAAATCTGACATTAGCACAGTTTGCTGCTCCTTGCTTTTCAGTACATGCCTAAATTTTCACACGAGAAGCTTCAACCATTACTTTAAAATATCACACACACTATAAAACAAATTCAAAACAAAATGCCACGTTGTATTGCACACAGGAACTACAACCTCTGCAATAAACACAAGTCAACATTGAAGTGCCTGAAAATGCAATTATCTAAGTTCCAACACAGTACCATACAAGGCTGGAATATATCGCCCCCATAACAGAGAAGACAGCAAGTACAACAAAACATTCTACACAACATTTGAAATCAGACACCATCCACACCAAACATCGACCTACAAGGAGGGCACACGAAGAAATTGGTTAAACCCAACCAAATGAAGTGGTACAAGTATTATGACCAGGTAAAAGTACCTAACTGCAATGACAATGGATAATAAGATGCAAACATCAATGCAATATGCTGTTGTTTCTTGGCTCTACAACCCCGTTGCGGGTTTTCGCCGCCTCCTTTTTCGGAGGTTTCTTGGTCTTGAAGTGTGCATTTATGAGTAGTGAGTGACCAGCCCACTGACTGCACAATTTCTGTTCAATCCTGATTTGATTGCCAGAGCCATCTAGCAGTTAATCAGGAGACTTGGGTGAAAAATGGCCGCTGAATTTTGCTTATGAAACATCTCGTATCATGCTCGTAAGGTTCTTTTACATGCCGTAAATCTACATGGGACCGCCAGCTTTACTTCTCCTCCGAAGGAAGTTGTGCTACAGATTTTATCACCCTTAAAAATCCATCGACCTCAACCAGAATTGAACCCGCGAACCTTGGGTCCAGTGGCGAGCACGCTAACCACTAGTCCACCGAGGGCGACAATGCAATATGTAATATTTATTTATTTTAAAGATTCTTCAACATGCTCCAAAAATGATTATGTATGTCTGACATTACCATTTTATTACTTTATTATTGAATTAAACATGTTATGACTGGCTAAAGAACAATGGTGATATTCACAAACATGTGAAACTGAGAACACTCTAATCATAGTTTTGAATCTGTAGCACACTGCAATCTCTGATGACCACATGCACAGAACAAAAGTTAGCGCAGAGCTGCAGGAGTGTTATGTTTAACAAGGTGGTCTTCAGACATTAAGAAATAAGAAACGCATTTCTGCTTCAGTGAATTGTTTTCTGTGGCAAGAGATAAACTAAAAATGACACGACTTGCAAGTATATAACAAAAAATTATTGTAGCTAAGCAAGAGAGGAAAACATACATATGTTCTTTCCTCTCAATTTTGGTAGCAGTAGTAGAGTAGGAGCAGCCATTAAGACCTTTGGTTTTTTCTGAGAGCTGGATGCTCAATAGCAGGCCTCTTACATCTTACATTTTTGGTAGCAACAGTACAGAAGCAAAGGATCTGTTTCAAAGTCTTTAACCCAATGGTAAATATAAATAAACTATGCAATAACAAATATGACAGGAAAATATATGCAAGAAAAAATAGTTATTACAGAAATTCAGGCCTTACGAAACATTGTTAAAGTTCAGAGTGTCATATGAATACACAAACTGCACTGTTTGCTTCACTTTAAAAGAGTTCAGGATGATCACTTTACACACTCCACACATTCAACAAAAGTCATTTATTTACCTTCTCTTCTTCACCTCCTTGTAATTCCTGAAACTGAAGCTACACCCTTTCTTGGATTCTTACCAGCATCTCTTCCCATATTTTTTCTTGAACTCTTATTTGCAATCCTCTGTGAACTTGAACCTACATAATTCCTTTGCCTGTTTATGCCCCCTCTTGATCTTAAACCTACACCTTTCCTCTGACCCTTGATTTGACTTCTGTCAGATTCATCACGTTCATTCTCTGAATCAAGTGAGTCCGAACTTTCAATAGAGGGTCTCCCTTGTCCCTTTGGGTCTGATTCATCCAAGACAAGAAAATTACTGCTTCCTTCGGATAACGAGTCTTCAGTGTTCTCATCTTGCTTCACAAATAAAATGTCAAAACCCCGATTTAGAGACAGCATCTTTAACACTTCAAACTCTTCTTCAATACTGACCACAGTTCTCTTATCAACACCTAAAGAAAGGAGAAGAATAATACATCTGTTCACTCTTTCTGACCATATTCACAGTCTACTATATTCTAATCCAGATTTATATAGATAAACCAAACTGTTGCTAACCTTTGCTCTGTACTTCAAGAAATGTAGGCCTCACTCCACTGGATTCATAAATTAAACTGACGGTCACTGGGAAGGATCTTCTGTTAGTCTCCCTTATTGTGAACATCACAAACATATAGTCAGTGCTGCTGAAGAGCTTTATTCCTCTGGACTTTGCCAACTCCTGTGAGATGAAGAGTTTATTTAGACAGATCCAGCACCTGGTTCACAGTCCTCGTCATGTGGACGCACAATTCGAGTAACATTGCAGAGGTTAATGGCAAATAATTTCAGTATAAATAATCCAATCAGACACTAATACAGTTACGGGCATCCATCATTTCAAAAATGACATCAACAAATTCCATCATGAGCCTATAATATTTTTCTGTTAATTGCAATATAAATGAAACAATAAACTGAGCAAAACATTGATTTAGTTCCAGTATCTAACATAAATAAAAATAAACTCTCAGGTGCCAGAAGTAAAATAATTACATACTAATATCACTTCAATTAAGAAAAGCACATTCCAGGTGAGATTTTGCCAACTGGCAAACTGCTGCATGTGGGAGGTTTGAAAACAAATTAATTTACTGGACGGTTTCATGACACACATGCATTCTTGGTTTTTCTGCACAGAGAACAGTGTGTGCGAAAGTGGCATGCAGAAAAGTCAAGAATTCAACATAACACACCAAAATGCTACACTACAGACAAGTGATGTTTTGCCGAGTTAAAATGGAGCCACAGAATCGGCCTGTATCACTCTCATCTTCATTCAGGGAGACACATACAAGGTTGAAGATTTCTGTCTTCTGGGTTGTTGCGCCGTGTAGTATGTTAGATGTTTACCAACGTTTCAGAGTGCATACTGCCTCTGTCATCAGGGCGATGAATGAGCCAATTGAGTGGAGCCCTCAATTGGCTCATTCATCGCCCTGATGATGGAGGCAGTATGACGTCTGAAACGTTGGTAAACATCTACCATACTATACGGCGCAACAACCCAGAAATCTTCATACTCACCACTGTGAAAACCTCAAATCATATATACGAGGTTTTTACCTGATGATACATTAATGTCCGACATTCACAAAAAATTATAAACGATCTGCCTATTTAATCAAGAATACAGTCACTTGCTGAATATAATTTTACATATTTTACATGACCGCAAACTTCTTTCCATGTAAATTGAGATATTTCATTAGCTTCTTTTGTTGTGAGTTATAAAAATGACATCCAAATTGAATGTAAAACTGCATGTCCATGTTCTTTTAAACATGAGTGATCTATATACTGCCCATGCTGTTTCATGAGATCATACAGCTCCACCTTCAGCATGTCATATGAAAATAGTATTTTACAGTCAATGAAATCTTCTTGGGCAATCAGCTGCAGCAATTTGGTTGCTTTGTGTAACTAACTGACGCTGCAGACTGCCCGATTAGTTTTTGAGTCTGGTCTCTACAGAAGCTTCAAATCATGTATTTTACGAGGTGCGATCGGAAGGTTTCCAGACTGCGCGTATAAAAACCCGTACACTTATCTCAGGTATTAAATTCATCCATCACCCTCGAAGTAGTTCCCCTGGGAGTGAACACAACGATCCCAGCGCCGCTGCCAAGCCTGGAAGCATCCCTGGAAATCTTTCTTTGCCAGCCTGTCAAGCACCATCTGCGATTCTGCCTGAATCTCTTCTATCGTCTCAAATCTCCATCCCTTTAGCTGAATTTTCATCTTTGGGAAGAGGAAGAAGTCACACGGAGCTTAGAAAGGAAGCTGGGGTCGGTTCTTGCAAGATCTTTGAGCTCCTGACAAACGAGAAGGCGATTCTGCTTCTGGTCCTCAGACAGGAGCCTTGCGTCGCATGTGGAGTTCTTCCTTTAGAATCAGCTGACAGGCCCCATAGCCTATCCCAACAATGTCGCACAAGTCGTACAAGTGATGGTACGACGTCGATCTTCGTAACATTTTCGGGCGTTGTGCTCGAAGATGGTCGTCCAGAACGCTCGTCATCATCGACAGAGGTTCGGCCATTTTTAAAACGTGAATGCCACACAAAAGTTGGTGCACGACCCATTGCGGACTCCCCAAATGCTTGCTTGAGCATTTCATAGGTTTCCGTAGCCGTTTTGGCGAGTCTTTGGCAAAATTTGATGCACACGCCATTCCTGGGATCATTGTGTTCACTCCCAGGGGAACTACTTCGAGGGTGATGGATGAATTTAATACCTGAGATAAGTGTACGGGTTTTTATACGCGCAGTCTTGAAACTTTCCGATCGCACCTCGTACATGCATACTACCATTATTTCATAACACATTTTTGATCCAAAAATTAGATCCCCTGTTCTGCACATTGTGGCATGATGCTGTGTCAGTTACAACTGAGTGATCAGGTAAATGTAAATTAATTTTTCTTCAACTTCTTGTATTTTCACTGTTCATTTCATTGTGACAGTGTCCAGCTTTTTGTATTAATTTATACATTAAGGCGTTGGAAGTAAATTCTGTTTCTTCCTCCAGCATAAACCAAAATCAGTCTTCAGACCTTGACTGAGACCATCCGTCTGTATGTGCCTTCTTTCTCGTATCTGGCAACTGTTCTAAGACTGGATATCTTCATATGTCAAGTTCCCATCAGCAAACATAAAGGGTTAATTGGCATCTTATTTGCTTGCACAAACAGGATGAGTAAAACATTAATCTAACTTCCAATAACTTAAATATATTTACTTAAAATATTAATCTCATCCCTTCAAATCCTAATGCTAGGAATTTCTGGAACTTAAACTTTTCATGGAATGGCAAAACGGTTCTTTAGAAACTGAGATAAAAAAGAACAAAACAGTTGGTGATAATAACTGTCTTCTGGGATGTTGCACCATGTAGTCCGCAGTCTGTAGTCCGGACTACGCGGTGCAACATCCCAAAAGGCAAGTCATCTTCATACTTCTTGCCATTAGAATTTCTGTGGCCTGGCTGAAGCAAGGCTTCTGTTGGTAATCTGTACAAAAAGAATATAAATATAGTATGTTCTATTACAATAAAAAATGTTACATTTTACAGGCAAAGGCAATTGAGTATGTTAACATGTACTTTTCCACAACTTCCTGATTCTTTTAAATTTATTTTATAAAAACACTGAAATGTGTGAACTAATGTATGGATTTTCTAAATTTTCTATTTTCTGAGATATTATACTTAAAACTAAAATATTTTTGTTGCTTTGCATATGGGATTTGAGTTGTGGATTAACATGTACATTAATTTCAAATATTAATTATTTAAAAAATTAATGTGAAGTATGTTACAATGAGAATTCATTGTAACTTCTTCCACCCTGTTGGTACAGTGATAGTGAGCTAGCCTAGTATTATAATGGTCCTAGCTTCAAAACCAAATTGTCTCCTCTAATATTACAAACAATGGACAATTTAGAGATGGGATGAGATGATGTCAAACATAATATTAGTAAAACTAGTATTATGTTACCTTTGTAAGTGTGATCTGATGTTTCCTGTCATGGTAAGCTTCTACACACAGCTGAATAGACTGTATAAAGTGGATAATATCCCCATCATTATTCAAGGGACTGGTCTTTACCATCTCTCTTAAATTCACTGAGTCAGGAAGAAAGTAACGTACCACAGTCCAGGGACCTGTATATCACCAAAGGAGGAGAAATATCAAATCATTAAACAAAAATATATGCGCTCTTTAACAGGGCTGTGGAGTTGGAAGCAATTTTAGGTGGAGTTGGAGCCGGAAAAAATGTACCAACTCCGATATAAAATCTTAAGAAAATACTATTTTAACACTTTCGCTGCCCTGTGAGCCGCCGGCAGCCTCGCGCTTAGGGAGATTCAACGACGCGTTGAGCAACATGGTGTGGGAATAATGCTTTGTAACTTTGGCTCCGTACCTTAAGAATACAAACTGTCTACAAATCAACCAATTTCTGCAATAACCATTAGACTTATATTTAAATATAGGTTATAAGTGGTGGTGATGAAATCTCTTATGTTACCATTTTAGTAGGTTTATTAATACATATTGAGCCTATCAACTTATTCAGGGCATATACAGAGTGGCGCACAAAATAAAACCCCGACTGAAAGTTTAGAAAAAATAACATTTCATGGAGATTTATGCTTTATAGATTACATGCTCAATATGAACACTATTCTGTCACACAACTTCTGAAACACAAACAGCTACATTCATGATCACTGAATGGCAAACATCCCCCATAATTTCACCACACATCTGAACAATCTAAGCCCTGAGTTGCATTGCTGAATGAGGCTGGTTTTTTTGAAACCAGTTTTTCCTTAAGGTAACCCCAAAGGAAGAAATCACAGGGGTTTATGCCACGTTATTGGGTGGCCATGGATATGGACAGAAGTGGCTACCCAATAGCCCGGACATAAATCCCTGTGACGTCCTTATATTCAAACTTCAAATTGAGTATAATATCACCTTGTACAATACAGTAAAAAAAGTAAAGCCATCCCACTACATGCCATGTTGGTCGTTTGGTGGGAGTTGAGTTATAGCTCCTACTCATTCTTGACCTCGGCACTAGGTGGGGGTGAGTGGTCAGCATCACGCACTGGCCGCACTTTACCCCCGGGAAAGGACCCCAGTACCATTGGATAGGAGGCCGGGTGGGCCCCAGAGCTGGTCTGAACACAGAAGTTAGAGGAAAAATCCTCTGCCCCCATTGGGGATCGAACCCCAGTTGTCTAGCCCATAGCTAGTTACCATACTGACTGAGCTATCCTGGCTCTATATATTATTACAATAAAATTGGCAAAATTAAAATAAATATATTTTTCATGGGTTGTTTGACTTTCCACCACCAACAAACAACAAATTCTTTACTACCTCTGATAAGCTTCCTGAAATGTACATAATTGGGCTCACAATAACATCCCCTGGCTGATGCACTAAACTTCACAATGAAGTCCCTACCCTCCTTCATTACCACAACAGCACCTGCAATTAAAGAAAATGTCAACATTCTTGTGAAAGACAGCAAAATTCACTATTCCTGCCAGTCAGCAGTACTTTTATCATGAACAGTAGCAAGACATTATCTGTGATTTCTGTTGATTTGATTGTTACAGCAATCTTACATAACCGTTGTGCGTCATATGTTTACAACAAAAACTGTAATCGCTCAAAATTTATACCATTTCCAAATCTGGTTCCCTCTCACCTTGGGGTGACACCACATACAATTGGAATCAACGCCATTGCTGAAATGCACTTGCAACAATGGGAACAAAGGCCATTGCTTGATCAAACTGTTGCAATGGTAACAGATCTTTATCTCACAATAATGACCTTGGATACCACAGTTGTCTTTGCTCTTAATATGGAGACCAGAGTTCCTTAGACCCATGGCTATGACTGAAGAAACCTGGTGACATCACTGTCCTTGCTGTAATATGAACACCTCTGGAATATAAGTGTAAACCAAACTCCTCCTTGTCCTTGGCCAAAAACTCCTAGGCAGCAAATGTTTCATGAGCAGAGGCATTGTCGTGATGCAAGATCCAAGTATCAGGCTATGCCTTCTCCAACAAACAGCCTCATGAAACCTTGCCAATATTTCACAACGCTGGTACTGTCAGAATGAACCAATTTCCACATTTTCATCTGTCCAGCAAGTTTTTGGACATCCAGCTCTTTTAAACCTTTTATGCCACACGACACCCAACTCTTTCTTAGCATCAGCACCATAAACCTCTGTTAATATCTGCACAACTTCACTCATACTTTTACCTAACTTTGCACAAAAATTTGATATTAATGCATTGCTACAACAACCTATCATTCATTTTCCTGCTAAGATGAAAACATGTGCTTGTGCAATGCTGCCACTACTACTGCCTTATTTGCTTCACCAACACACAAGACACAACCACAGACATATCATAACATGTCACTACTTAGCTAATGCTCACTCGCTACTCAATGCAACATATATGTGGGCATTCCAGGAACATAATTGTCACCTTGTATGTCAAAGGACTGTCGACATTGTCCATGGGCATGTTTGTTATTACCCACACACATGAAAATTCTTGGTAAGACTTAACCAAACTTAAGGACAGCAGCGTTCCCTGCAGCGGCAACATTAACGAAGAAATGAAAACCTGCATTTATGGGAGGAAAGATGGTAGACAGATAAAGAAGAGTCTGGAAACAATTCTGCTTACTGGAACGTGAAAAGTAGTAACATTAATCTGTTAAAAGCATCTCAGAACAATGCGACACACTATTCAAGCTACTTGGACATAAAATTGGAAAAAAGAGGCAGTCAGCACGGAAGAGTAATTAACAACTTCCTGATAAAAAATGGATATATTCAAGGATGTCTGATCAGTGCCCTGTGAGTGGAAACCAAATATACCCATAGCCATTGAAATGTTTTAATAAACTTATAACTCTGCCATAAGAAGCTGTCTTAAGTCACTGTTGATATTCAGAGGAAAATCTTTGTAATATCACCGAGTGAGATGGCAGCATTAATGTTTTATGACAGTGTGGGAACCAACTGTTCAATGTGTGTGTGTGTGGGTGTAGTCAAATTCATAGACAATTTGTTTTTTTTAATTTATTTTTGTATCTACACAACACAGCAAGAAGGAGTGTGATGGTGATGAAATAGCATCTATCTCAGACATAAGAAATGAAAGTATATCAGATATTAGTTCCAGTGACAGCGATTGTAAAAGAAGAGATGCTGATGGTGAGAGAGAAAGTGGCACAAATGACAGTGAACCTTGAATAAAACAATTAATAAAATGGCTTCAGGTTACTGATTTGGACCCTGGACCAAACACATCTACTCCACAGCAAAATATTGAGGCCTATAACTCAAATTCAGACAACGTCTTGTGGAATCCCTATTGCATGAAATAATGACCACTAGCTGAAGAATGCAGAAGGCTAAGGCAGACCATCCAGTGACCAATCTGAATAATGATTAAATCGTGACCCCCCACTTTACTGCTGATGCTGTGTAAAAAGCAAACAAACTGAGGAAAGAAACAATATATTAAATGCTTTGAACTGTACCACACAGTCAAAGGATACTGCAGAATTTTTAAACAGCTGTATTTGTAAATGTTTAACAGAATCAGTGCCAGTAGTGATGTTGTGCTAAATGTATCTTTCATTTACTACATAATCTGTATGTTCTGAATAAAAGTAAATGATCAAGAGTTCACTTAGAAATTTGATTTACAACCATAAAAAATGTATTTGTATGTGTGAAATATAAAGAAATTGTGTTGACATGTAAGTAATCACTGATGAATTTGTGAGAAAAATGCAGTAACTTTCAGTGAATGAGTGCAGTGACTATGTTGAGTGGCTCCCTTGTCACATATGCAGGTTGTAGATGGAGGAGAAGCTCTCCAGCTATGGAGGGTGGCTATAAATATATTGAATAATTCACCAACACCTGACAAATGGTAATCCTCCAGCTTGGGGATCAGATGAGGGGCCAACAGTTTATTATTGTAAATATCAAGCATGCCACAAAATGTCACTTAGGACCTTGAAATAGGGACATATGACAGGCTTTTGTGAACAGGGTAATGAACCTTCAGAATCTATAAAAGGTGAGGAATTTTTTGATCAGCTGAGATGTATCATTTTTTCAAGTGAGAATTTATATTAAATGTTTACACTGTGTTACAATGCAATTTTTTGCTGTTAATGGAGCATATGCTAGATGAAACTGGATTACCACCAATATCACAACTTAATTTCTAGTTTTAATAATTTTGAATATTGTATGCATGGTTGTACAATACAATATTTTACTTGCAGACAACAAACAGTCACTTAGGAAAGGTTACGTTATAATAATGCATTCAAATGCTCATTCAATAATCCAAAGACATTTTTTTATAACTTCTTACACATCAATTGAGCAAAGAAATGTTGACTGGTCAAACTACCATCACAGTCTCTCAAAAGAATGCTTATACCTCACGCAATTGTGCATCAGTTTTAATAGTACCATATACCTG
This sequence comes from Zootermopsis nevadensis, assembly GCF_000696155.1. The sequence continues at coordinate 306,453 of NW_019059549.1, read as the reverse complement.
TCAGATTGTGAAGCGTCAGTTTCTTCTGCAAAAAGGCACTCTCAAAATTTTGAAAGTGTTTATGAGAGCCCACTGTTCTTGCCACACGTTTCTCACTTGCAACATCTTTGAACTCCACTGGTTGTTGAAGAAGTTGTTCAAGTTCGTTCTTTCTCAGACGTAAAGCTTTCACTTCCTTTTCCAAATCAGCTAACTTTGACTGTAGTATGTCATCATTATCATGCTCTTCACCTGAAAAACAGAATTATCAAACATAACCTAACATATCTGGCCTTTTTACCTTTCAATCATGTGCCATCAATTCACAGGAACTCTGTCATGGCATACTATGTTCTACTTTTTTTGTTCGATTAATTCTGGATAAACGTACAGAACAAGGTTTGATTCCTAGACTCTTGCAGTATTTCCTATCGATGCCAAAAACACGGACAGAGGTAGGGGAGGAGATGGAAACAGACACTTCTAAAATCACCCAGCAGAGTTCCTTATAGACACTCAGCAAATTAGTTTAATTGGGTTTTTGGACTTTGTCTATCTGTATATAAAGGTGGCCATATAGTGCTGGACATACAAGGATGGCCATGTTTGTCAACTTATGCCTGTGCACATATCATTATCATCAGTCCAGCTTTCAATGTTGAAAGTGGTGACCCATCATTAGACACGTTCCACAATCTGTCTTTAACTGTGGGCAAATCCATGATGGGTTTTATTGGAAAAGAAAATCTTGGGGTAGTTTCCATTGCTTTCCTCAAGGTTTGTTTTAGACCGCCCCTAACATGGGGAACAGACGCCTTTTGCAGCCACCCCTAACCTGGAGAACAGACGCTACATGATGGATTTCAGTGGTATTTCCTCCACTAAGGGGACCATCACCCCGCCTAAAGGGGTTCCTCCGCCAGAAGCCGTTGGCCCACATATACAGATGGACATATGGAATTCCCATGTCTATCTGCATATAGAGGTGGCCATCTTGGTTACCACAGCAACCAAGGCAACCATGTGTTCTGGGTTGTAGTGTGGTTGAAATTCACCATTTCATAGATCCTTGCTGCTGCCATCATCAGGGCAATGAGTAAGCCATATGCATGGAACTGGTTTAAGGTATAAGAAACTGTAAGTCAACCATGGTACCCATGGTAACCAAGGAAAATACAGCAACCATGGAAACCAGAATAACCAATGGAGTGATGGTAATCATATAGACCATGGCAATTAAGGTAACCACAATAACAAATCAAAATGATATTCTTGAGGAAGTTAGGTGGAGACTAAATTCTGGAAATGCTTGCTACTTCTTCTCAGTTCAAAATATTTTGTTTTCCTATCTGATTTCTAAGAACCTAAAGATTAAAATTTACAAAACAATAATTTTTCCTGTTGTTTTGTATGGGTGCAAAACATGGTCTTTCACTCTGAGGGAGAAACACAGATTTCAGGTGTCTGAGAATAGGGTGTTGAGGATATTTGGGCCTATGACACAAGACAATGGGGTATGGAGAAAACTGCATAATGATGAGCTTAAAAATTTGTTCTCCTCCCCCATTACTGTCAGGGTGATTAAGTCAAGAAGAATGAGATGGGCGGGGCATGTGGCACGCATAGATGGGGCAAGAGATGTGCACCGGGTATTGGTCGGGAAGCCTAGAGGGAATAACAACCTCTATGTATTTGTAAGTTATGAAATGTATATAAATTCTAATTTTAAGCCTTACTCTGTAAAAGCAACTCAACTTCAAATGAAAATTCTTAATTACTGTGAAATAATCTATTTATAAATAAAATATTTCATAACAATTATTTTGTCAAGCATAATATAATATTCTTAAAAGACATCCGTAAAGACCTGTAACAACTACGTATTAACATTTAATTACTGTATCGGTACAATATTCCTATTACATGTTCCTCATCACTGGCCTAGCGCTATAACATAGATGTGGAACGCAAATTCTATTGTTCTCTTATCATTACGGTAAACATCTTAGTCTACGTAAGTCATGTCGTAGCTTTAATAGTGGAAAATAAAGAAGTTACGTGACTGGATTGCTAGTACTGGATATTAAGGACAAAGATTAACTGCCCTTACAACCAATTCTGCACTGGGCAACTACTATTACTTCATAAATTGTATCAACTAAGTAAACCTACAAAAATACACACCTTCCGAATAGCTATGATAAACAGCAGACATTCTGGTGAAAAAATTACTGATTTTATCACAAGATCAAACCATGCAATACAAACCACCTCTCACTTTTCGCGCACTTTCGCCGTACAAAATCTTCGTTACGACTGACTTAAATGCTAATAACTAGCACCGAACTTCCGGCAACGTGATGTAACTGAGCTTTAGAGTATCTGTGGCGTACTTGGAATTCAAAATTGTTCTCTCTATGTCCGTATGGACGTAGCACTGCTGTGAAACGGAGGTTCATATAAACCTTAGGTTAAAAAGACAGTTTGCACATTAGCTGGAGTGTGAAATTTGTAATGGCATTTTATGTGGTATCGTTTACATTTATTGCGACATAATCACACACACTTTACATTTGGATTGTGACATTTCTTTTGTCCACGGATCTTATGTTGAAAGTCATGGATAACCATTCTGCCCAGTATTGATTTAGTATTACTTCTGTTGATTAAAAGAATTCGCTCCTCTTAATTATCTTTACTGTACAATTTGTTCCGATTACATACAGATAAATAACTGCACAGGTTAAGTAGGGTTTTTAATTTTCAAGGCGGTGAGTCCGAAGATGGCTGTCGTCTGGGTTGTAGCGCCGTGTAGTCTGGTAGAAGTCCATCAACATACCAGAGGTCCGTATTGCCTCCATCATCAGGGCGATGAATAAGGAACTGCATAGATGTATGAAGTGAAGCTTTCGCGGCGATTGAAGTTGATGAAATACTCTCGGGCTACAAGCCGCGTCGTCAAAACTTTGGCAGAAAATTTGGTTTGTCCACCGTTCAGCCACTGCACAGATCATTGCAACTCCATTTACTCATTGGAAACGAATGTTCTGCCATTTACATACCAGCGAGAAATACACAACACTGGCTGCATAGTGGTAAATCTGTTTTTAGTCTCGCACAAATTGACAGACGTTTCAGAAGCACAGAGTGCCTATGTCATCGCCCTTATGACTGAGGAAGTAAGCACCTCTGAAACTTCGCCCACTTTCAACTATGCTACAGGGCACAGTATCCCAGAAGACAGTCCTCTTCGTACTTGAAATTCAGAAACTGAAATATCACAGGTAGAAACGTTAACTGCAGTTCAACCTCTCTACTTTCTATGCACCACTCAAACTTCTGCAAACAATTTTTCAACCCTGGAACTTTGAGGAACATATTCCAATATTAGAATGAAAGTATATATATATGTGAACTGTGTGAGATATCAGTTGAGTTCACTGTCTGTCTACAGTCAACAATGGCATTTTATGGAAGGCATTTAAAAAATTGCTGTTTACTCTTCACAGGTTTTTATCGACTTCATTCTTCATTACTGTCGGCCCCCGATAAAAGTATGACAACAATATAAGGAGAGAAGGCAATTACTGCACATACAAATATAGGTGTGTGGCATTCAAGGACCCTAGAATTACA
>NW_019059549.1:276313-302826 GCF_000696155.1 Zootermopsis nevadensis | reverse complement strand
AAAGAGTTACAAAATTAATTTTGTTACTAAGAAAATGGGATATATTTTGGTAGTGATGGTGGTCCAACAGCTTCAAGGCATGCACGACTAGCTTAGGAAGTTGTGAAGAGCTTCCATAACATATTATTATGCAGGCCATGGATGACAATACTTCAACAGTTTACCACATGAAAATATCTGTTGACTAACTTTATAGTGCATCCCCTGAAAGCAGAGTGGAACCTGAATATTTTGTGTCAGAACTGAGTGATAAGATAACTGTAGGTCATGTTCAGGGTACCCAGTGGGTGGTGGCAAGCATCCAGCAAAAATTATACATATATATAGCCTAAAAACAAAAAATTAGTATGTAGTGTAAATTTTGTTCTGAGCATAGGGCTCATATTAGATGCTATAACAGAACTTCAGAAACTATCAATAAATTGTGAGATATGCAAATTACATTACCAGAGGCTTATTGTCTCATTTACTTGAAATGTCATGTGTTCAAGTCGATGAACAAATTCCAGATGAATGTTAATAAGAAGCTTAAAATTTACCTAATAAATCAAAATTCAAATGGATTAAATTGGAGAAATGTGATAAACAGCAAAAAATGAGTCAAACAGACATTTTAAAAAGTTAAGTGAGAACATTAACAGCCATATGTTTACTACAGGAGCTTCACATACTTCATCAGAAAATGACAATCAATCTAACAGAAAAATATAATTATTTTAATAAACCATGTAGGCATTTATGATATAACAAAGTGTCCAAAAGTAAAATACTCATTCTTCTGAGAGTAACATATGTGCAAAAATGCCTCCTTCAATTTCAGGAATTTCATTAATATATTTAGTTCTAATTATGACACAATTCTGAAAGACATCCAACCATTGAAAACTGCTCAAGAAACACTAATCATATGAACAGCGAAATGTGAACAATGTACTCCATCTAATATAAGAAATTCACTGTTACTGGAAACAACGGTCAGTTTTATAATGTTTCATGTCGTCATCAAATCTGCAGTTAATAATTTTAATATCAAAGACTACATAAAGTAGTGGTTGTGACGGCCATCAGGATGCTAATTGCACAGATTGTACAGCCCTTATAGTAAGGTGTGTTGAACAGAAAATATTAGGAAACTGTTTTTAAGGTATACTGCACATAATAAGAAAGCATATTTTGATTATGTTGGGATTTATTTTCAGAATCACCCATCAACACCATTTCAGAAAATGAACTCAAATTATTCAAAACTAAATATTTTCATTTGCCCAAAAACTGTGATGTTTATTTTATAGTCAATCAGTTGGATCTCTCGGAAGAACCAATCAAAACACTTTTTGGTAAAAATCAGCCAATCAAACCCTTTCTCCATGAAATTAATGAGCAAAAAAGTAATTGATCCTTTCCATTTTCAGCATGAACAAACACAGTCATTTTGCTTTATATATTAGCTAATGTTACAATTAAACCTTTAAGATATAGATAAAAATCATAATATTTATATTAATAAAATTATTTAATATTATGATTTGTGAACTATCAAAGGCTGTCTATTTCCTTTTTTACTTTTAACCTCTGACTGTACAGGCATCCATGCCCCTTCAGATAAAATGCTTGCAGACTTGGTAGAAAACATCCTACCACTTCTTCAACCTCAAGCATTGACAGCAACATGTATATAATACAGACATGCACAACTCAGGTTCTAATGTAATAAATATACTGTGACTGTTTGTCTCATACACGCTTACTCTGAAGGGGTATACAGCTTCCTCAAACAGCAAGTCTAAGAGGACAACAATAAAAGGTTTACTTTGATCAAGTGTTTAGTCTTAAAAGTTACTAGTTTCTATGCACTGCAGCTGGACTACAACATTTATATTTTTAATAAATACCATAGACTTCTGATAGAAAAATACTCAATTATATTTATAATGTTTTAACAGATAAAAGACAACATTCATGTATATCAAATTATAGGATGATTAGTAGTAATAACAGGAAAGAATATGCAGGAAGTGGTCATGGCATAACGTAACATACTATACTGACATCTGTCTAGACAGAATGAGGAAATACACAAAAAACAAAACAACATAAATCAAGAGTGCTAAGCACAACCTTGACATCTGATAGTAAGAATAAGAAAAACTTTACACACTTGCAGACAGGCATCAATTAATTTAAGAAAGCTACCAAACTGGTAAAAGAATACAATGGTAATCTATTTGCACATATCCACAGTACTTTAAATAAATGAAAAAATCACTTCAGTCAGCTATTACATGGGGTTCAGGATGTTAAGTACGGAGTGAGGTATGTACAATTTGTGCCCAAGCTTAGTCTGAAACTGCTATCAGAAGTTTAAATGATGTATGTTGCTGCAGTGGAAGGAATCTATTATTGCACTATCTATAAAAGCGGCAATAAAACAGACAGCAATAATTACTGAGGAACATCAGTCTTATGAATATATACATAATTTTCTCCCAAGGTCAACTATGCATGTAGAATAAATCAAATATAATATGATATATACGATCAAGTACTGATCAAACAATCTGCATTTGTAAGATATAGGAGTGCAATGATTAGATCAATAATCAGCCAATGCTCTTTTCAAATCAAACAGAATGACAGCAGTGTTGCAACACTATCAGCTTTCCAGCAGTACAACTTGCAGTCAATACCAGTAAAATGGAATAAATGTTATTTCTTATGAGTTAAGGCATTATTTAATGAAAAAGCATATATTTTTCTTTTGTATTTCAGGGAGACAACTGCCCAAATATTGTAAACAAAGGATGAAGAATAGCATTACTTAATGTAAAAATGGCATTTCAGTAAATTAAACATTTTAGACTTTTCTTAAATACAAGTTTAAAAAATACAATTACTTTTGCTTTCCAGCTATGATGTCAATAACCTAACACCAAATGCATTAAAATCTGAGTACAATATAAAGTAATGGTGTGTATCATACCTATAAAATCTTGGCTAGTAATTTTTCCTAGTGACTGCGACATAAAAGGGGGTGTTCCTGATGGTGCCTTGTTCCACCATTTTCCATACGTTCTCTGTAAGAGGAAATAATCTATTTAAATTCCAGTCTAGAACTGTTATTAGCTACTGCATTATCTTACCATGAAAACTGGACTAAACATAAATTATGCATAAAAAGCTATTTAGCTTATCACATTACACTTATCTTTACTTGGATCTGCATATTAAAAAGCAAAGCAATTGAGAGTGTATGAACTAAGTATTATTCTCTTAATTCATTAAGGCAAGAATGTAGTTCCTCCTATTGCCTTGATCTGAAAAACATAACCAATACAATGCAAGTTTCTTCTAAACAAATGCATGACAGAAAAAATAAAAAGTGGCAATATCATATATACATAAAATATGTATGCATTACATGATTTATAATAAAGTCTAATTAAAGACTGCAAAATGTATGAGATTTACTACTAACATATGTGGTAACTTATCACAGAAGAAGTGCATGAATTTATACATTCTCATCCTGTGGAAGCTCTGATTCCCTGTTGTTTTCTTCTACTGCAATGTACTGATTTTACAAAAGATGTCATAATAATAATAATAGTTAATTAAAAATCTTGTTTTTCAAACTACAATTCTATAAGTCAAAGTTCAATTTCAGATTATGTATATTGTCAACACTAAACCTACCATAACAAATGCTTGTGGGAAGTCCCCATAATCTGGAAATTTACTAGGTTTTCCAGTAATGTTGTATGCTGTATACGATATGCTAACATCACTACCATACTGAGAACTAAAGCCTATGACATCTTGCACAAATTGTTCAATAAATACAATATCATTTTCACTTGAATTCGAAACATCAAACGATGTTACTTCCTCATCATCTACCATTTTTTGTAGATTATGTTTTTAATTTTCTTCGTCAGTGGCATCACAACCGTTTTAAAAATCTCCGAGCCCGAAAAACGGAAATCCTCTTTTTAACATTATGTCTACTAGCTAGTACGGTGTGGAAAAATGTTTTCGTATTCAAAATAAAATGATTATACAAGAAATACGACACATTACAATACCACGGAGAACGATATTGGCATTTCTGATGTTGGTAGGTAGACTATGGTTGTTATTACTGTTCCCACAATGCGACAAGTGCGAAACGAAATGTGTTGTTGGCTCATTTGTTCTGACACGTAGCACCTAGTGTGATACGAGGCAGTATAAACGTCTTGTTATTGTGTCATTTTGTTTTCCATATTTATTTAATAATTCAGAAATATGTCTGGGAAACAGTCAAAAGCCTTTACAAAGGAAGAAGAGCTGCTTCTCCAGGATTTTAGCAGAAATGTGTCGACAAAATCATCTGCGCTGTTCTATGGGAATGCATTTATTGTTTCGGCCATACCAATATGTAACTAAACGTAGTCTGTAAACGAGTATTAGTTAGTCATGGTTTCGTATTTATTCATGAGTTATTTAACATCAATAGCGTCCATGCTCTTAGTTTTAAACATTACTTCTAAATTTTATTTTAAAAACGTGGCCAATATCCTTGTAAATCTGGCTGTTGCAATGACCATTCTAAGAAACAAAATGTTAAGCACACTAAGGTATTTGTACTGATGATTTTTACAGTGTTACGGAGGACTTTAAATATTAATTTTTTAACAGGGTTATTCTGGAGAATCCATATGATTGACCTGTACTCATCAGTTATATCCTTCATCGCTGTGACATTAGCCAGTACATATTTGGTTGCATTGGCATATAAGAACACGAAGTTTGTTTTGAAACATAAGGTAAGTTCTGACACAAAAAGCATTCGTTGTCAACCAAACTAAAGGAAACATTTAATTTGTTCAGTCTGTTGCTGTGTATGTTTTGGGAAACAAACCAGATTGCCACAGGTGCTTGTAATATTGAACAGTTTTTAACACTTAGCATCTGCGTTCTTTACAAAACCATATTTAGTAACACTTAACTGGATGTTGTTCTTAGGTTGCTGTGAAAAGAGAAGAAGCAGTTACCAGAGAAATGACTAGGAAATTGGCAGAAGATAAGAAGATGAGTAAGAAAGAGAAAGATGAGAGGTATGATGGAGCTGAAGGGCTGTGCATTATAATCAGCACTAAACTGTGAGGTTTAAAGCCAGTTTAAACTTTTGGTCAGGCAGTTGTCATCAAACAGAACATTATTATAACATAAGAATCAACCAGCAAACTACTACAATGTGCGTTAATGAAAATGCCTGTCTTGTTCACAGAATACTATGGAAAAAGAATGAAGTTGCTGACTACGAAGCAACAACATTCTCCATCTTCTATAATAATGCTCTCTTTCTGGCCCTGGTCATCTTCTGCAGCTTCTATATCCTGAGGACATTTACTCCGGCAGTGTATCCTTTTGTGCGTCAGCAACAGAATTTTCGAAAAAAGAAATATAATTTTTTGACAGTTTTAAACCAGCGAGTCCAAAATCACTCCATGAACTGTTTCTGTGATGTAGTTGTATTTTATGTAGAGGATTTGTTTCTTTCCATCCAGGCAGTCATTTGACATGGCTTTTTAACACTTTTTGAAACGTTCCATAATGTAATGTGATACCCTGCTACCCTGGCTCATGAAAATGAAATAACTGTTGTGGTTAGTAACATGAGAGGCTGTATGGGTTCAAATGCTAGTAGAATGGGGTCACCAATTTTACAACTGGGGGTTATCGTTCTTTGAATAAGGCAGCCAAATTGTGAATTGAACCTCTTACTTCCATGTTGTACCTTGGAGCTTAACTTCTGTGTATCTTGAATGATGGCAACTGTATTGTTACCAGAGAAACACTCGTTTCCTTTCAATAAACATGATACTGAACTGTTGTTATATGTTTTATCTGTGATAACATTCTGCTCATATTCTGAGTAGCAGTTTTGTAGTGATGTGTTGGAATTTGTTGTTCCTTAATTTTGAACCCAGCAACTATGTTTTATCAGTCGGAGCTGCGGGAGGATTGCTTGCACTGCTGTCCACAGGTTCCCAGTGAACTTGCTGCATTTCTGTGTGAATAAATGAGTGAGAGAATCCATGGTACATTGAGCTGTTCATTGTAAATCATGTATACATGTTCATAACATCAGCAAATAAATATTATGAAGTAGAATGTTTCGTACTTAATTTGTATTGCTAGATCAGTTTGCTGCTTTGTAGGAAGTGAAGAAGCTGGGCTAGAATTAAAAGTAATTTAAAAACAACAAGAGATATTTCTGTTTATCATTTGTAGATTTGCTGTAAAACAGCAAGCTTACAAAAGAATGTTTTGAAAACTGTTCGTGTCTATTCTTCTAAAGATTTCACATGGTCATCTTAGTGTTCTACATTCTACATAGAAATTGATTTAAAAGCTGCCTAGTTTCCAAAACTTAGTTGTTATAAATGTGGGTTGTGTTCTGAGTTGTGATGCCATGTAGTCTTGTAGATGGCTACCGTTTCAGTTGAATGGTGTAACAATCCAGAATACAATCCACATTTTTATTGCCATTAAAACCTTAAAGTCTAACACTTAAATGCCACATGTAACAGTATAAAATGTTCATCAAATTATACATAGGCATGACAGTAAATTACATATAGAATAATATACTGTTAAATATTTTGAACAGCACTTAAAATCCATGAGCTAGGATCTAATATCTTTGTCAGTATTTATAACAATATGTATACTGAATTGACTTTTGAAGCCTGTTGTTAAATCAGGAGACAGATACATGCAGTTATCTGACAAGGTTCCAAAAAATCAAACCACACAGTTGAAGGTCATCAGAGTTTTATATTCTGTATGTTTCAAAATGTAAATCTTCTGAATTAAAAGACTAATTGTTACATTAAAATCTAGTGTTCACATCCCAGATCCCATTCACTTATGAGCCATCCACAACATAACAGCTAGCCTTTTATCTTAAGAACAGTAACTCTTAAGATGTCCCTCAGAACACAAATTCACAAAATAAAGGCCTGAACTGAGGTGCATAATCATGCACTCCATAAAATACCAAATTTGTTTAAAATATAATATTATGATTTATGCATAAAGAACAGAATGTGAGGCACTTCAGCCTAGGAGAGCGTGTTAGTGCTCATCCACTGCAGTTATGATATGGCTATAATATACATTCACACTCATTAATAATCATTTACAATAAGTGAATTATGAGAGTTACATCTTTACGCTTTAAATACAAGTTCCAAGTGAAAAATTTGGCAAGTTTAAAAGAATGATGGTAGGAAATTACAGCAATGAAAGTAAGTTGTTTCCTTAGTTAATTCTGATAGTTCTGTATTATTCACAAAACATTAAGGCAGCACTGTATAACTGCTTGCCTAAACTGTTCTCTCTACACTCATTTTTCACGTTTGATTTTAAGTCGTATGTCCAGAACCTTCATGATCTTGACACATGTAACTTGCATTAGCTGAACAGCAGAATTATCTATCATTATAAATACTTTAAAAATTGATATAATTTCATTTATAACTTACATGACAAGAACTGATATGACCAAAAAGTGTTAAACAGTTTTCTAAATGAAAATTTCATCTGTTTTTATTGGAAAAAAAAAGTTTTGGTAAGGGATATATAACCAAAACTGTCATGAAGATTATGTTATTCACACAAAGTTTCTAAAGTTCTTCACTTGAGTTTAAAATAAATAAAGTAATTTACACTTAAAACAGTCAGTTGAAATGTTTTCCCTTGATTAAGTGCAGCTGCCATGAATATCATATGAAACAGTATGTAAGAGATTGGGCCTTATTGTCTTCGCCTAATATACTTTCACGGAAGCAATGCAGACAAAACTGTGACAAGGATGGACAAGGATGTAAACTTTTAATACACATTTGACCATCATATGAAATAAGAAGAACAGTTGAAAATTAACTGTAATGGATTCTCAGGGTGTCCCACTCATTGTGGAACCTGGCATTACATAATACCACTGCAGCAGTGAGTGAACTACCAGAAAATGAATATGTTCTCATGATGCTTTGTGTCAGCTATCATATCCCATTCTCCTCTGATTCTGTAGCAAAAGTTCTCTCTACCTGTTTGGCTACATAAGGTTTGTTCCACTGGTTTCATTCACAGATGTTTACTGATACAAATACCTTGCTTATGGGTCAAAATGTATGTCAGAAACCATTTTTAAAACATACCAGTTCAACTGACTTCTGGTCAAAAAGCCTCTCATGTAATATTCAGGCCAGCCAGAAATATGTTCTGATTGTCATGACATATCTAGGACATCATTCCAGAAAGGCACCTCAACAAAACAGCTGATTTACACGGGACTAAATTGTAACATCTACTTGGTTTGACTGATATGCATTATTAGAGTTTCTATGTTCAGATGTAACTATCTATATATCTGTGTAGAGCAGCATTAGCATTATGCCCTTATGGCATGATGTCTTCAATATGTTCAGCTGGGTTGTTCTGCCTTCTGCCAAGACACACATCAGTCATTGCCTTTAACTGATGGTAGGGTGAATCTACAGTTTAGTGTGGACTTTGGTACATGGTGCAACCTAATATTCCTCATGCTCACAAAGCTTTTATCATGTCTCAGATATGGAAAAGGGAATTAATATAGAAATATCTGCACTGCGTCTCATACTTCTAACATTTCCTTGATAACACCAGTGCCTTTCACTTACACCATTAGGCTAATATTCTACAAGTAATAAGCCATGAAGAAGTAAAATGTTCATTCATTGTTTGACTTAATGTTGTTTCTTGGCTCTAAAACCCTGTTGTGGGTTTTTGCCGCCTCCTTTTCAGAGGTCTTTTGGTTGTGCGTGAAGTAGTGAGCGACCAGCTCACTGACTGCACAATTTCTACTCAATCCTGATTTGACTGCCAGAGCCATCTAGTGGTTAATCAGGAGACTTTGTGGGTGAGAAACGGCCACTGAATTTTGCTTACAAAACATCTCTTATCATGCTCGTAAGGTTCTTTTACATGCCATAAATCTATGACATGGAACCGCAGGCTTTACTTCCCCTTCGAAGGAAGTTGTGCTACGGATTTTTATCACCCTTAAAAATCCATCGACCTTGGCTGGGATTGAACCCGCGAACCTTGGGCAAGCACGCTAACCACTAGTCCACCGAGGGCAACACTGTGACTGTTTACTGACCATTATTAACATACTGACTTCAGACATAGAACATGGAAAAATATCAGGTTTAAATGGAATCAAAGACTGTGACTGCTATGTAATAATAATAATATATTATAAATATAAACCTTAGGGACAAGGTCTGTCTCGGGTACATGGAAGTACATACCCCATAAAGTGGTGAATAGATGGGACAATAATAATAATAATTGTATATATATATATATAATATACTGCAGGTTACACATGATGTTCATATAACTACATATATTTATAATGTAACTGTTACATGATAAACTACATTTATGATATAAGTAGTACTGACATTTATACAAAGAATACACTGACCAAACAATCTCTACAATGCATCATTAAAAAAAATAGCAGTTTGTAAATATTCCACTTATGTAAGAAAACTATTTTTGTTGGTAAATTGCTTAGCATTATACTCATGTTCCACATCTATTGAAAACAGCCATTCACTCACAACTTGTCCATTTGTTGTCTCACAAAGAGACAAACAGCTGAGACAATAAAAAAATAATTGTTTTTCAGGTAACTAGAAGCAAAATGATGCAGAAACACACTGGATTTGGTACAGGCCTCTGGTTTTAGAGAACATAATTTGTAATTCACAAAATTAAATTATAAATACTTTAATAACAATAATTATATATTAAAAGTACACAAATTCAATACTAACTTTATAATCACGAACAACATGTATTTTAACCAAATTAAAAGCTATTATCACATTGGCAATTTTATAATTTATTAATTAACCAATTATCAATTATTTTAAAATCACTTTAATATATATAGCAACATTTAATTCTTGTGGCCAGTACAGTTATATTAATGTTATGAAAATGGTACAGAAGCAACATATTTTGAAAAGAAATATTTTTATAATCTAATTTTTAAATCAGTATCGAATGTACACAATTGTTACAGATGGAACATATTTGTGGCACATGGGTATTTAATTTTTAATGTTTTAAATACCAGTATTATGTCTTAACTGGAGGTACTCCAGCTGTTCCATCTGCCATTACAAATACTTAAAATAATTTATACACAGGGAAGTAGTTGACACTTTGTCACTATATACAGTATACCTGAGAAAAGCAGATTTTATATGCAAAAAAATTCTCAAAAAGAGATGGCATATTTAAACAATCAAAATGTTATTTTGAAATGTTTGAATGTAAAGATGTATATTGCTATAACATATATATTCTATACACAGAATATGTTTTTAATATCACATTGAGTGCTTTAATAAATAATATTTGTCATTTATGTTTCAATTCTCAAAAATGCTAAAATCTAAAGCTTTCTTACAAGTTAAACAAAGACTTTGCAATGATTTCTTCTTTTTATATAAAGAGCATACTAATCATTATGCAATTATAAAAAAAAATTCCCTTTGAACAGTTTCTCTGTTAACGCCTCCAAATCTCCATCTTGTAAGTCACTACCTATACTGAATTAAAATATTGGAGTCATCGTCATTGTATTTTCAAGAGCCTGGAAACTGTTGGCCTATCTTTGTGATTTGTGGAGAGCAGAACAATTTGCATATTAACAGTGTGCATTAAATGCCACTTTCTCACATTAATGCCAACTGGGAATCTGCTAGAAGAAACCAATTGATAAAATACTGTCAAATGGCATATGAGACTTAAGGTTCTTATGACAGACATCGATGTAGTAACACCATGTGAACTTGTAGGGAGACACCAACATTTTGGAAAATCACACTATCTCCACCTTCAGCCTTGAAGATGGAGACATTAAGTTTCTTTCAAATGTTGGTATCTATCTGCATATCTCTCTTTTTCTCTCTGTGGTGCAGGATATTCTTTGTAAAGTCGATTGTTACTCGGCTTGTCAAAGAATAGCCCACTTTCTTTGTGGAACCGAAGATTCATCACCATGTTCACAAAATCCCACCACCAGACTTTATCCTGAGCTAGATGAATCCAGTTTGCTCCATCTATTCCCACCTCCCTAAGGTCCATCTTAATATTATCTTCCCACCTATGCCTAGGTCTTCCCAGTGGTCTTCTCTCTTCAGGCCTTTCAACCAATACTCTGTAAACACCCCTTCCCTATGCATGCCGCATGTCCCGTCCACCTCATCCTTCTAGATTTAATCACCCTAACAATATCAGGTAAGGTGTACACACCACGAAGCTCATTAACGTCCACACAGCATTACTGTTCAGAACACTGACATCAACATGTCAACTAGTGTGTTTAAACTGTGAAGTTTGTGACACAGAAAATGATAAATTTCTTTCTAAAGCTGGTTGTAATCCTGGGTGTGGAAAGCTGCAGTTGATGTGGGAAGCATGGAATGTCTGTATAGGCTGAGAATCTGGAGTTTGTAAGATTGTTTTTCAAAGATATGGCAACACACTAAACAGAACTGGTCAGTGCAGAGGCTCTGGGCCTTGGGTTCCTCAAGGACCCTGTACTTATTAGTTCTGAAAATTACTGAAAGCCCAACTGACAATATTTATCAACTTGGTACTGTTCTAGAAATGGAGATGTTTTCCATTCACTGGTACAGTTCTTAATAGAACTGTGAGTGTAACACATTAAAGCCAGTAACTAAGCAGTAGGTTCTTTCAAAATAGGGTAAAGTAACTCTCAACTTATAGTCCTGCATTTTACACTGCAGATATATCATGGCTATTACAATTACATCAGATGGAAATACTTCATTATCTACTAGCATAGACCAGGGCAGGACACCATAAGGTATACCTAGGGGCAATGGATACCAACCAAGAAATCAACTTTATCTTGAGGTCCAAATTAATTTCAAAATTATGCCATTAAATATTTCTGAGACCATAAGTGTTGATCAGATTTGAATAACTTGATGAAATAAATATTTTATCTTAACCTACCTTTCTGACTGCCTGATAACCTCCAATTTAAGTGCCCCTTTACATACACAGAAACATGCCAACTTCTACCAAAACATTCAAATGGTTTCTCACTGTATATGAGCCTACATCAGAAGCAGGGGGTTTTAAGTCACGTGTTTCTACTATTAATAAATGTGTGGTTGGGAGCTATCTATGAACGACTGGAAGAAATACAAGCACCCATCTGTATGATTACATACGATGACCAGTTTTTGTCTTAAGATTTCAAGGCCATGTAAATGTCTGTGACCCCCAACTCATTGAAAGAGCCGAGCGTGTTAATGCCACGCTCTCTGGATTTTATAGTTACAAATAAGAAGTACTAGTAATGTATTTTATTTGTGCCAAAAATTTTCTGACTTATCTAGAGGAATCAAAGCTTCCTGTGAAGTACTTTCCATGATATGCCTGAACTAATTACTGGGGGTGACAAAGACTGAGCTGTCTAAATACTGTAACAGTGAAACGTATTGAGAACTGCTGCACGGGAAGATTCGTGCCCTGCTTACGATCGCCACACTCTAGTGTGTCCATCAATTCTTCTACAGGAGACCTCAAACAGGAATTTGCTAACCAAATGTAAACACTTAGCTTTCTATATTCGTGTCTGGGAGAAACACTTGCCTTTTCCATTGTGACCAGAATTATAAGAGGCATGTAAGAATTCAGTTAAATTCAATATGGAACTCTGTACTTCTCTAACAGTTTCTTTTCTTTCATTTGGTTTTACATTCAAACATTTTTGCCAACCGTTTCCCTGAATATATGAGCATTACCATAATCATTTTACCATCATGATTTGTGTCCATAGACAAATTTGATCTTCTATTTCAATGCACTGTCAAGTTTTATGTCTATAAAAAGTTGATTCTAAAACATTATTACAAAGGATGAAACATTCAGAGGAACACATTTTCAACTATGATAGTTTCTAAAACATATTTCAACATAAAACATGTCCTTATATTTCAGTCGTTACTAAAATATCAGTACAGAACTTGTTTAAAATGCCTATTAATCAAAATGAACCAATTGCATTTCTAATTGATTTGAAATCAAACATACGAAATACAGCTTAATGGATAAATTTCTAGTTCCTCTTTCTACATTTTAATTTGTGTACTTGAAAGGCAATTTCCATTATTAAAAAATATATATATACATATTTTAAACCTACAAAGTTAATATAAAATGATGTTTAGAAAAGCATTTCATGCCACGGATGAGGATGAAGACACGTGAACATAAGCAAACACATGCTCACATTCACCAACACTAAACTTGTTAAGCTGTGAAGATTACGTTGACCACTCATACAGTAATTGGGAGCAAAACCTCTAGCTAATATCTCTGGAGCGGACATATACGTTAGCTTCCTGCAATGCTTAGCACTAAGAAGACATCATTCTTTCAAATGCCCAAAGAACCAGATCATGCATATTTTCATGAGAAAGTAAGGTGTACTTTTGCATCATTTGTTTTGTATAATTAAAATAACAATAAGGATCCTGGAATCTACTTTTCCGACCTTATCCCATGACATAACAGAATTTCTCTGCAGCAGTTATTAGATTCAATGACCTTAATGACATAAAATACCACATCTTCACACTTTTTTAAAGATGGTGAGGGATATCAGTGTTCAAATTCAAAACTAATCTGGAAAAATTATTTTTTAATTAAATGTTTAAAAAGACAGGCATACAGAAATATACTTTTGTATCAAATTGTATTCAATAATACTAAACCCATAAACAAGAATTTTGAAAAATCTAAAACGTTTTTCTCAAAATACCAATAAACATAGAAATGTGAATGTTTGAAATATGTAAATTATGTCATTCTGCCTGTATTAATAAATAACTGCTCTGCACCCAGATACACAGTGTGCTTTAGATCTCTCTATATCACAGATATAAAATAACAAAAATTATTCATTTCAAACTATTATAATGCAAAAATCCACCCCACAGACAGATGTATATTCAAACATAACATCTTATTCCATTAATATTTTTCAAAATTGGAATGAGCATGAACTGTCATGCACCAAGTGATGAGCATATTTATGCAGCTAAAAAACTGAGGCTGCCTTTTATAAGATAAAATAAAATAAAACTTATTAACCTACCAAATTGTAATGTTTATTGAGCCAGAATTGTACTGAAAATTTCCTTCTGTCTGAATGACATTTGGGTTGCTCTGAGATCCATCACACTGCTAAGTGTGCCACTGGCATCCTCCCTAATAAAAACTGATCTAGAACTTTATACACTGTACAATATTTGTAATTATTATGTATAATATATAAGAATAAATTTATAATTACAATGTCTATTTCATGTGGTAATTTATAATTAAAGCTATATGTATTAAATCATATTTTTGTCTGATATTTTATACTTCATTTTGTTATAAAAATTAAACACAATTATAGCTCTGATATACGTGTTGCAATATGCGGCTGTTTCTGTTGGACCCCAGACTGATTGGTCAAACTGTACAATAAACAGAATTTTTATCATGTTTAAAATTCGTATGAAATAAAAAATACTTCTTTAATAATATGATTTCATTTTCACGCTGGTCAGACATGCAAATTATTTAACAGATGGCAACTTTTTCAAATGTTTCCTCTTCATTGCATCTTTGTTTCTTGTAAATGTGAGATCTTGCAAAACCATTTGCTGTCTACATTATTGTTAACCATATTTAAACTCAATCTTCAAATCAATTAACAAAAAATGAAACCATAATATGACCTAAGAGAGCATAAAATACACATATTAAAAACTCCATTGTTGTGCCAATAATATCATTTGGCAGAATCATTCTAATATATTCCATGCATTCTAGTACTTATCTTCTAACGTCCCTTCACACACGTAAACAACTTTCAATTCACTCAACTTGTAAATTCTTTGTAACATTTCTGTTCTGAAAAGCATTGCAAAGTAATACGACAGAAAGCTTTTCTATCTTTATAACAATTACAGATCATATTACTTCATACTGTTAAATAAGATTGTTTCATTACATTCACTGAATTCCAACAAAGGCACCGTGAGTGTTGTTCAGTGTCAAAAATATCCTACTGATAACATGGAACCAATAAAAACATGTTTCTTTTTTCACATACAGAAGAATCTGACACCACTCTTTTACATTTCCCATATTGCACTTTCCATTCCACCTGTGTTTGTGACAATTTCTTTATAAAACATTTCATATGCTCCACTCTGACTCACAGCATTGTTATATCTGCTCATTTCCTTAAAGGCTTTATTTAATAATAGGCCCTGTGTAAAGTTTTGCAGGCTCTGATCTTTTAAGCTACAGCAATCTCATGATTAATCTGTGGCAACCATCAGCACAGTAATCTCCTTCAAAATGTAGCCTATAAAACTTAAATAAAACAAACTGTTGCTAAGCCCATTTTATGGTTCTTATTTTTTATGTCTTTCATAATAGTTGACATTTCTCTGGAATTACTTAACCTACAAAACAGCTGATCCAACCAATACGTTAATTTTTGTTAATTTCAATTTTAAAATGTATTCGCTGTAGCAATCTTAGGATTAATCTGTGGCAACAATCAGCACAGTAATCTCCTTCAAAATGTAGCCTATAAAACTTAAATAAAACAAACTGTTGCTAAGCCCATTTTATAGTTCTTATTTTTTATGTCTTTCAAAAACAAACTGTTGCTAAGCCCATTTTATGGTTCTTATTTTTTATGTCTTTCAAAATAGTTGACATTTCTCTGGAATTATTTAACCTACAAAACAGCTGATCCAACCAATACGTTAATTTTTGTTAATTTCAATTTTAAAATGTATTTGTACGTTAGAATTCCAGTTTGTAACAAGAAAATTAATTACCACGAACATAAAGATAATGGAAGCCACACGGCCTTAGCAATAATCTGTTAAAACAGTACAACAAAGAATATTACAGATTCAACCAGGAGAAATGACAATGATTGTTCAGTTAAATGTAGCAGGTAACTCTGACAAAAAATTATGGGAAGACAACTCTGTGATTACGAAAGATCAGCTTCAAATTACAGTTTCAAGGTCAATAAAAGTTATTAGTGTTCCATGAATTGCTCTGACACTCATTCAGTGTCAGGAAAAACATTACAGAATTCACGTCCGTGGAAAAGAAAGAATTTTATTGATATTATGTGCCCATATAAAAATCCAAATCATATCTCACTGTGGGTGTCTGTAGGGCTGGGCTATAATTTAAGTCAACTTCCCATGATTTAATTGTTATATTTTTATTTAGCTTATTTCTGCAATGAATTTTCTGTACAATTTTCCAAATAATTTACCGTGATGTACTGGTGTTCCGTTACGTTCAATAGTTTTACTATAACTCAAGAACTGGAATTCAAAACTCCAATGAACAAATACTATAAAAAAATTGTTTTAATAAAGTACTTAACATCATAAAACTTACATCAAACTGCATTCATTGGCATTTTTGATTTACATTTAATATTGCTCTATTTAATATTACAGACATGTGATGGCACTTGAACAATATGTATTTTATCTTTCACTGTCTCACGCCCATCAACTTCACCTCCTACTCCAGTAAATATGGTTCTATCTTCCCTTTTGCTGACAGTGTGTAGAAATGTATCTTGAAAATTAGAACAAGTACATCTTCAGGAAAAGAGTCATTACATTCATCCAAGTTAATCCAAAACTGGTGACATGCAGTCTGTGAGACCACAGCTGAAGAAATATATTTTTCTTTCAATTTATATAGACTGCTTTGCAGTGTTCTGCTGTTCTTAGTACCTTCTTATCTTTTGCTTATATGTCTACTTGTGTTTCCTCAGTCATTCAATGCTGTATGCATCAAGAAATTTAGCAGATGTTGGGGGGACCTCATGTTGCTGGTTATGTGGCTTTCTGTGTATCCACAATTGTTTTTATTGTGAGTATACGTGTGAGAACTTCAAAGCGGGTTACACCTCATGATACCAATTTTGTAAAAGTGTTGGAGCGCCTGCAAGAGGGTTTCGGTGATGTCGAAAGGGAAAGCGAATGTGCAATTGAACGTGATCGCAACGGGGAATGTGCTGAGGCAGAATGACAAAATCAAGACGTTTACCCACCCCAGATTTTCACTCAAACAATCTGATGTTTCTTCATGTATCAAATTAAAATGTATCACTTTGTTCAGAATTCTTAACGAATGAGCAAAAAATTTATACCCGTTCCGAAATGCACGTTTCTCTTCACGTGGATCCTGCATATGTTTTTTAAAACATTAAGAAAATATGCTAAATATTTTATTTTAAGAGTTATTGTGATGTACAGACCATGTGGTGTTAGATTTTAAAATTCTCTTGCATACCAAATTAACCTGGGAACAAGACGGGACTACCAAAACTCAAGTGGTCTGTCAGACCTCATGTCACTGTTTGCACAACAGAAAACTCACATCACTTGTCCATATTAAAACATGTCACACATAGAAGCTATAGATCATGACTAATATGCATGTTACATGTTTCAATTTGTCCAATGTCGTGCCCCGGCCACACTTTACCCCCAGGGAAAGGTTCCCAGTACCCACTGGAGGCTCGTCTGGACGCAGAGGCTAGAAGAAAAATCCTCTGCCCGTCATAGATTGAACCTGTCGTCAAGCCCGTAGCCAGTCGCTATACATACTGAGCTACCCCATCTCGTGTCATACCCTCAGCAAGATATTAAACTGCATCAATAATTTCAATAACTAGTTTTCAGTCAGAAAGACAAGCATTAGTTGTGCTTGTCTACTTTCACAGTGAACCAAACTTTTTTCGCGACATTTTATGTGTCAGAAGTCGGTTTGTTGCGGGACATTCATCTGAGGCTAACAGGACTTAGTACCATTTAGCAGCATTGACTCTGATTCCTTTTTTTGGGCATTTCCAAGTTGGAAGGCTTTGGATTATTATGTTGCATGTCATGTACGTTTACCGCCAGACATTTAAATGCTAATTTAGACTCTTCGCCCACGCAACTGTGGCTAAACACAGATCAGCACATGTAAGCGAAAAACATGTGTTCTGATGCTTTAAGCTTCCACAGTAATCCATAAAGAATTTATGGCAATTGGAGAACATCTACTGAAGGAAAGACAAAATATTTTGAGCCAGGAGAGCACGCTCACTTGAGCTGACGCTGAATCTATTAAATTCACACAGACCTGACCACATTGTCCAAGCACCACTAATGTTGAATGACAATGTATTTTCATAATTTCTGATCAATCCAAAAGCACTTGAAAGGTATTTTCAACACGTGCGCCTTAAATGTTTTTATCACAAATGGCAGTGTTTTGCAGAATACAACCTGGCACCTAGTGTTTGAATGCGCACATACCGGTCAAGCTGTTAAAACACGTGACAGGCAGGCGATTTAAGAGCCGGTATTCTTTATTTATGTTCTAGACTTAGTGGCAAAGGACAGTTTAACATTATTACCACTAAAAATCTTTCTTCATGGTTCAAACTTGAAAAGTTTTATCTAATTTCCAGAATTCAGTCTCTGGATGTCACACAGTGGTCAGGCAGACGCGTTGCGAGCTAAACTTTGAAAAATACTGATCTAGGCAGAAATAATCAGTTAACGAGAGAGGTAGGAAGAGAGCAACATGTCCACCATCTAGTGGACTAGATTAAATCCGACTGCTAAGCCAATAGCTAGGCAGAAATATTGTACCGAGTTTGTTGCTTTCACAGTTAAATTCATCAGAACTAACAAACCAGGATACGGAGTTTCATGTCCGATGCAAACCACAGATGACAATTTGGTTCCCCGCTGAATTGCGTCTTGTAATTTTGGTAATTCTCAAGAATACTCATGACTACTGTCGGACAATGCCCATTGTTTTTGGCCCTGCACTTGATCTAATCTCCGAATCTTGTGCACGCTTTCTTCCACTTGCACTGGGTGCACCATTGTTCTCGATGTTCCATTCCATAAACCTTACGACACTTCTTTGTTTCGCCTCGCAGTTTCCTGGTCGGACTTCCGGGCAGTTTGTTGGGTGCTGACAGTGACAGAAGCTGACTGCCATTGGACTGGTGTTGTATCTGGCCGCCCGTTCGTGGGCTGAGTTTCAGGTGCTTCTGAGGTGAGCTCTGTTACATAGAAAAACCATGTTACTTGCTGTGATGAAGTGGACAAAGAACAAAACTGGGATAACTATCTTCATTATAGAGTTGAGTGACCAATCAGCATAAAGAGGTCTGCTGATAAGCAGCACGCACCTAGTCTGTTCTGAAGCTGCATGACCGGAGTATCAGCAGCCAAATTGCACTGTTGAAAGACTCATCCTGTTCTTCGCATGATATTGCAACCTTATTTTCTGACGGAGAAGAAATGCATGGAGTTTTATAGCAAAGCTCACAAATTAATAAACTGACTGATTCTATGGCGCGACAGTCCAAAACCGAGTCTTGACTCCTCCCACGTGGGAGGTTTCTTTGTCTTTTGAAGTGTGCATTTTATGAGTAGCGAGTGACAAGCCCACCGTCTCTGCACAAATTCTACTCACGCCTGATTTGACTGCCAGAGCCATCTAGCAACGAAGCAGTGAATCAGGTGAGACTTGGATGAGAAATGGCCGGGTTTGAACCCGCGAATCTTGGGTCCAGTAGCGAGCACGCTAACCGCTAGTCCACCGAGGGCAACCAAATTAATCTCCAGTATTCGTGAAGTACTTGACCTCTGAAAAGTTGGTAAACTTCTACCTGAATAACATATCTCAGTTTTTAGGTTGTCAGCTTCTCCTGGCCACCAGTTTGTGTCAAGTTGTGACAAAACATAACGTTAACCGAAGAGACACAAACTGTAACAGTAATTTCCATAATAAATAACTGAAACTGAGATATGTTCTGATATTCACCTATTTCATATGTAAATTCTTACAAATCCTATCAAACCCTATAATTTAATAAACAATATTACAGCTTCCACCTTTGCATTTAACTCTTAAAACAATTATCCTGCTGCGTGCGCTCAGGGGGATAGAAGGTATAGCGCCTACTCATTCTTGACCTCGGCACTAGATGGGGTGAGTGGTCATCATCACGCCCCGGCCGGCTTTACCCCCGGGAAAGGACCCCGGTACCCATTGTAGAGGAGACTGGGTGTGCCCCAGAGCCGGTCTGGACGCAGAGGCTAGAGAAAAAATCCTCTGCCCCGGGGATCAAACCCCGGTCGCCCAGCCCGTAGTTGGTCACTATATTGACTGAGCTATCCCGGCTCATCTTTTTAACTCTTATAACTACCAATTCAGTTTGTGAAGGAATTCAATGGTCATAAAGAAGACGATAAAAAACATACTCACAGGAGAAGTGGCAGTGGTTGGTGACGACCAAGGTAGACTTCCTGATGGAATGTTAATAGGACCTGCTCTCTGGTGTCCAGCTGTGAAACCATTTTTCAGCTGTTTCAGGTACTCTGGATCTGAAATTTACAAGATTCATTTAACCTACATTCGTAAATTAAAATATTCTCAGAGCTCAGAAATACACGTGCATTTGAATGTACCTTGTAATTTCTTCCAGTGAACACTCCCTTTGGGGAAGAGTAAGTCTTTATTTGGAACATTAAAACACGTCAGTTATTAACTCCCAAGTAAAATCCAAATCTTCATACAGAATGAACGTAATACTGCTACTAAGTGACACGGTCAGATTTACTATAGCTTATTTGCTTCCCTGTCTCTGCCTGTCTCTACTCTGGTAGAATGTTTTCTTATGAAAAATAATATTTAGAATTCCTATAAGTTATAAAGCAAGTTTGGGTGCGAAACATGGTCTCTCACTCAGAAGGAGGAACACAGATTGCAGGTGTTTGAGGAGGATATTTGTGCCTAGGAGAGAAGACGATGGGGTCTGGAGGAAACTGCATAATGACGAACTTAAAAATCTGTACTCCTCCCTCAGTATTGTCAGGGTGATTAAGTCGAGAAGAATGAGATGGGTTGGGCATGTAGCGCGCATGGATGGGACAAGAGGTGTGCACCGGGTACTGGTTGGGAAGCCTGAGGGGAAGAGACCTCTGGGGAGACCTAGACGTAGATGGGAGGATAATGTCAGGCGGGATCTATGGGAGATAGGAGTTGAAGGAGACTGGATTTTGTTGGCCCAGGACAGGGTCCGGTGGAGGGCTTTTGTTACTTCGGTGATGAACCTTCGGGTTCGATAAGCCATCTAGTTAGTTATAAAGCAAGTTAAAAATATAGTTCAAATTGGGAAATACGACTCACCATTTTACACAAATGTTTCAGTATGTTTTCAGACATATTTCTATAAAGAATGAATCAACTAAAAATGTTACAGATAAAAGTAGTAGTAACTAATGGGGTAGCATATTTCACATTATGAATATCAAACATGTATCGTGCCATTTTGTGATATGCTGTACATGCTGCCAAACTTGTTTAACAAAGTGTTACCTTC
This sequence comes from Zootermopsis nevadensis, assembly GCF_000696155.1. Next base: position 281,237 of record NW_019059549.1, on the reverse strand, counting down.
ATGTGGAGGTCTGGCCATGTCACGATGTGACAACGTTGGAGGAGAAGATGTCTGCGGCCCTAGTTCTACTTCTGTGTAGTAGAATTCTTCTTCATGATCGCTCAACTCCAAATCATTCTCTGTTGTCTCACGAGGACTAAAATGAAAAAATAAATAAATAAAGAATGCTAAGATGGCTGTCTTCTGGCTTGTTGCACCATCTAGTCTGGTAGAAGTTTACCGACGTTTCAGAGGTCCTTACTGTCTCCATCATTATCGCCCTGAATCGTAGGTAAACTTGTACCAGACTAGATGGTGCAACAACCCAGAAGACAGCCATCTTCATAGCAGTCGCTGTGAAGACATAAACTCACACAAAAAGAATGCTTCTTTGAATTTATCACATACAAATTTATTCTTGTAGCAAATATAAAAAGAACTTTCTAAAAAAGCTATCAGTTATATGCAGAGTCCTGTAAATCTTTGATAAGTTTAGGTTCAGTTATGTTTGGTTAGGTTTGGTCAGGTTTGTTTAGGCTAGGTTAATTGAGGTAAGCCAGGCTAGTATTGTTTAGGCTAAGTTAAATTTGGATAGTTTCGGTCACGTCAGGTTGATTCAGGTTGTATCAGGTCCGGTGAGGTCGTGTGCATCATGGAAAATGAAGGTGTGATTGTGTAGTAGAGGACTTGTTAAAACAGTAATTTCCTTGTAGGGATTTCGTTTATAAGAAGAAAATTAAATAGGCAGACCAACCCCTTTTCTTACAAAAACAAAAGGAAAAAAAACAATCAAAGAGCAGGTTACACAGTTTTTTTTTAATTCTGATTATAAAACTGAGCTTCAAGAATTATATTCTAAGCCGAAACGTCTGTGACTCACACGGAAATGAAGTATCAAAAGAAACAAATAAAGGTAAGTTCAGTAATCACGAACAATGTTTTCGTATTGTATATTTCCTTCCTCTTTTATTACTTCCTTTTATCAAGCTGTTGTTAAAATTTGCATAACTGCCTTGTGTATGTATAACCTCAATTTCCATATTTTTCATGGTTCCTTCCCCTCACCCCTTTAAGGGATTTGACTAACACTTTTGAAGTCACCTTCTGCCACTACCATAGACTTTTCATTCATACCTCGGTTGTATACACAAATTATACTGAATGTACAATAATTTAATAATGTAAGACTCAGATTTATACTCGACAATTACCGGATCTCCAACGCAAACGAGTTCACAGAGAGTGTAGTTAAGATCTGCATAATCAGTGATCATCAAATTCGTTGGCCATTCGTAACAACTTAATTATAGGTTAACATTGCTCATGAAAATTTGTTGGTAGCCCTGTAACTTCTACCGGACTACACGGAGATATAAACCCAGAAGACAACGGCCTTCACGCTCGATGTCGTGACAACCTGTAATCGTACACAACCAATCACTTTCTTACTCATGTAACAACTTACCCCAGATGCACCTTGCGAACATGACCCTCGATGGCAGCACACGTCGTGGTGATAACACGACAACCAGGCCACCTGCACTGGAACACAATTCGACTTGCCTGTACACAAACAGAATATTCATGTTAAGCCACACGATATACGACTCGACAGCAAAGCGGGATTATTGAAAACCTGTCACTTCATCCTTATGCCTGTAATTTAACCGTCTCATTCTAATGCTTCCAATTACGGTATTTTAAACTTTCTAGCCTTGAACACTAGCGAGCTGTAGGCATGAATTGATTACTTGTACGACTGACTGTAGGACAAAATTCTGTTTATTTTTGACTGATAGGGTGATGAAGTTCAGAGGGGTAATACATGGCGTAGCTCCGGTATTCCCCAAATTTACATGATTTTGAGTCAGCAAGACCGTATAAATAAGTTTTTCTTTGAATTTTGTAGAAGAAAGAATAAGAAAGTCGTGTTTACACAGTTTTAAAGACAAAATGGTGCCAAGTCAGTCATTAACATTTCACATACTTCCTTAAACATTTACAGAGGAAATGGTTAATGCTACAAAGGGTGTAAATGATGAATGAGCATGTGATCAGGATGTCACGTGCCAAGGTATATTTTATAAATGTTCGATGAATGAAGAAGGCAAAATTGTGGTTGAAATTATTGATGAGAAGTGGCTTTGGGCTATCAGCTACCACGTAAACGACGTAATGTCTAACTTCAAGATCAAAGAAACTCATTTCCTATATGTTTGGGGCTGTTAGGTTTTCAAATGATGCTGAAACTGTTTTTGAAACAGCTGAAAAATGTTAATATCTGCCATTTTCCCCCCATGATTTGCTCTAAAATGATGGATAAGTAAGTGTTTCCTTTACATGTGGCCGTTCCGTAGAAATTATTGATTCCTTGGCTAAAGATTTCAAAATGATTCAATGACTTCCGTACAGATACACGTCTTTGAAACCGCATTCTCCGTTGAAGTCAATTGTTTCGACTAGGATGCTTTAATTAGTTTTTCTATGCTTGTTCATCAATCCTTCAGTTCTCTGAGTTACGTAAGTTAGCACGAAATTGGCAAGTGTTTTTGGCAGCACATACAAACATGTGAACAAACCTTTTCAAGTATGAAACAAAAGAAATCGAAGTTCCGTTCAAGAATTGCCTGCGTGCACTTGCATGACGTAATGTGAACTGGCATCTTTTTTTTAAAACAAATCTCTTGCGGGGCAAACACAAACCCAAAGTTTCACGATAATAAGATAAATTTAGGCTATTTTGATTGTAATGTTAAATTTTGTGTGTTGATAACGATTAAGATTTTGAATATTTTAATATTTTCCGTCAAATCACAATTTTAATAAGATAATAAAATATTTAAAATATCATTTCACGTTCCGCATCGAATGATCGATTTACAAATTGGAACGTTCTGTTACGACATGTTTTGGTTATATTTAACCGTCCTCAGGTATAAATTAGATTGGTAAATTAGAACTCGAATTACAATCATTTACAATGTTAAATTTAAATTTACCAATCTAATTTATACCTGAGGACGGTTAAATATAACCGAAACATGTCGTAAGAGAACGTTCCAATTTGTAAATCGATCATTCGATGCGGAACGTGAAATGATATTTTAAATATTTTATATATTTTATTATCTAATTAAAATTGTGATTTGACGGAAAATATTAAAATATTAACCTTATTCACAATATGACGCAAATATACTACCTTAAGATTTTGAATGTTCTAGCCCTTGTAGCACATTACATTTTTCAATGTGGCCCGTTTGTCGCTTCTGATGTAGAACAGTCACTTCCATAATAAAATGACCCAAAATACAGACAAATAAATAAATCCCTCTGCCTGAAAATTTAAGTAGGCTTATCACTGACATTAAATCGTAACAAAGATTCGGAGAATAACTGCGCGCATTTAAATCATGTCCACTTGTATTAATTTTCTTTAAGACACAAAGTGTGGCGTGTTACTATTTCATTTGACTACGTACATGTTTTGTGATGTCACCATGACAATCAGTAACGCTGATACAAAGACCATTGTCTTTACATCTTCAAATTTCCTCTATTTGCCTTCAGTATCCATTCATTACATATAGTGCCAAGCAGAGGTTCACTGAGGAACAAACATTCGACAAAAACCATTACGTACTTGGGGACATTGTGTTATTTCAATGAGTATCGCCTGCGTGTCGTAGCTGCAGCGAAGCAAAGCCAAGATCTGTTTGTGCTCCGATAGCGTTCCAGTCCAGAATGGTTAGGGGTGGGGTGAGTTTTGGAACTGCACGTGGCAGATATTGATCCAGTGGGTGGTTAGTAACAAACCAGCTGAAGGGGGTGGTGGATGGTATTTTTGTCGACTGTGCATTGCAAGTGCAACGGTCCTGAGTAGAGGAATTAAGTTTTATTATATCGCCTTCGAAGGAAGCTATTTCATGCTACGATAATATTCGCTTCTTGTGTACATCTATTAACTATATAAATTCACTAATCACCTCAGATTCTAACGACATCGCGTTTTCTTTTTAATTCTGGTACAGATTTAACAATTATATCGAACATGAAAGCATATCAACCGCGTCTCTTACATCCTCGGATTAGTTTGGGGCACCATAGTCGATTCCAGGGTGCCAACAAGTGGCTTTCTTCAGTAGTTGTATATCGTATAGAAAAGCATCCATTATTTATCATTTCATCACACATTTTGTGTAAATTATAACTTAATAATAATAATAACAATTGAAACAAGGCCGAGACGAGTTACCAGGTTTATTTGAACTCAATAACGATCCACCTCATTTCATCCAATCAGAGCAAGGCATTTACCTTCAAATAGGGCAAACGTGTAACACTATCATTTCAAAATTGTAACTGCTATAGGTTATCAGATAAAATCGTATAATTTATTGTTATTGCAGAGTACAACGGGATCTGTTTTAATGTAAAAATGTTTGTTCATTTTGTTAAAGACAAGCAATCTTCATCACTGCAAGTTTATGATGAAGGAATTAAGGTTAGAATCTGCTTACATACCTGATATCTAAGAAGGAGGTTGTTTTCCTTTCTTAGGATAAAAAGTGGACTTGCAAGGTAACCATGTCGAAAAATGAAAGTGTTGATGCAGGCATAGTGACATATTTTGGGTGCAATGCACTTTCCTTACAAGGTTTTATTAAAATAACCGCTGACATTTTTTAAAAGTGGATGATAATTTGTATTGAATCCAAGGGAAGCTGTTTCTGATAAGGAAATAAAGCTAAAAAAATGCCCTATGACACCACCCCCTCCCCCGCCCCAATTATAACTTGCGGAAGATATTTTATGTTATTAGAAGTTCTGGAATCGTATCTAAAACCTCTTGACGATGGTGAAGAGTCAATTGAATAAAAATTTTCTTGGATATTATCCATCGTCTAGTAAATATAAAACGTAAAACGACGTTTCGGAGATGGGA
>NW_019059549.1:265945-276252 GCF_000696155.1 Zootermopsis nevadensis | reverse complement strand
TCCCATCTCCGAAACGTCGTTTTACGTTTTATATTTACTAGACGATGGATAATATCCAAGAAGATTTTTATTCAATTGATTCTGGAATCGTGTTTGGCCTTACTTACGTCACCATACAAATCTGTCTTGCGTCGCAACGTCTCCTGTGGCGACTTGATCACTGAACTTTTTGTGCTGGCCTACTGCTGCCAACTTACACAAAATTAAACCTCTTTTGGATTCACGTGCCATGTCAGTGTGCCAGTAAAAACGACACAGCCTGTTGCATGAGAAAAATAAATCACACTTCGGCTAATGAGGCCGGTCTTATAAGAACTCCGGAATCGCAGTAATAGGCCCACAGTCATAAAATCAGACTGTCCTCACATGTCTACGAGCAAACATTTGGGCTGTAGGCTGCTTCGGTCATTTAACGACACTGTATTAACTGCACAGACATTTAGCATCTAAATGGATTCAAGGATTCGTACTGCTGCAGAGAAAAAGACAGTGGCCTATTGCGATAAGCTCTTATCCCGAAAGTCGCTTGGAGGGTCTGAGTAAAAGCCAATAAAATCTCAGTCAGGATAGTCGGGACCCCAGCCCAGATTCCAACCAGGTACTTATTCATTATAAGTATGGATATGTTTAAAATAACGCAGGCTACTGTACTTCATAGCACAACAACCCCTGTTCAGAATCGTTGATTTTCAAGCAAAGCTTTCTTGACCTCGGTTATCTTCCCCTGTTCCATCAGCAGACAAATCTTCCAATAAACGAGGTCATTTCCTAAGCGTATTATAATCTTCCAATTCTAACGTCACCGCTGTCTTGCGGCTTGCAACAGTATCATATGCGTATTTCTACTGTTTAATTTCCTTCCATCAATAGCACCAACATGGCGGCCAAGCGGATTTTCAGGTTGCAGTAAAGCAGCTGCTTTGGACAAGTCCGTCGTTTTTATGAAAATTCTCCCGAAATCTATACATGACATTCGCTTTGAAGGCAAATAAACAATGAACCGCTTGAGGTAGATTAATGAAATTTTGTACGTAGACAAATCATAAACACGGCTATAAATTCTTAAATCGGTATCTCGTTCAGATGCACTGGCCAAAACGTTAGACAGCATCAATGAAATGACACCTCTTCTCTAAACAATATATTCGAAGATCATCAGTTCCTACAAAACAGGACAAACTTACATAGCTCAATCAGGGCTGTACAACATTTAGGACCGGGAATCGGGGCCCAGCCAGTCTCCTAAATCAGTTGTATTCAACCCTTTTTGTTCGCGTACCCCCAGATAAAATTTTTCTTCAACTTTGTACCCCCCAAAGTTGTTGGTGCATAATTCAAGTTATACACAGTATATAATCTACATCTAAAATAAATTAAATAAATTAAATTACTAATTATTCAGTGTTTATCATAAAATAATATATATATTTAAATTTCACGTATCCCCTAAGATGTCTTCGCGTACCCCAGGTTGAATACCACTGTCCTAAACAACGAGGAACCGGACATTCTTTTTCCGAGAACAAAGCGGCCGGAGAGTGGAGCTGACCACTGACCGCAATCAAGTGCCGATATTAAGAATGTCCAGAGCTTAGCCTCCATTCATGGCGTGGTTCTTGGACACATTGTAACTTTACTTTTTAACACAGAAAAGACGGGAATATAGCCGAAGAACTTCTTGGTTGTAGCACCGTGTAATATTTTAGCGCTGTGCCACTGTTACAGAGGAAAATACTGCCTCCATCATCAAGAAACCATTCTTCAACTTTTTCTCTTCTATCAGTTCCAGTGATATGGCCCAATACTATTTTTTTAACCTTACAAATACATAACCTGCAAGTGTTATACTTTTCCGACCGTCTTGTCAAATGCACAGAAAAGGAACAAACCCCAAAAGTGCAAATTGTTATTACTCAAACGCCTTTTATCCATCTAAAATTCGTATTCTTTCGAGTAAGCGAAAAATACTGGGGCTTGCTATACCAGAACAGCAGTGGGGTGCCAGGTTGCCGAACCAGCCTGGCGCAGTTGGTCAAACACACTGGGAACAGAGCGCCTCGGGTGTGATTCACCGGAGTTAACTGACCTCAAACAGCTGACAACGGCTTCAGCAAGTTTCCATAACGTATCCTCGATACGCTTCTGTTTTGTTTCTATTTTAACTTTCAAATTGTGAACTAACGCACTTTTAGTAGACGACACGAACCTTCTTACATAAACATAGGAGTATCACTTCAGAATGTAACAGTAAACACAACATTCACCCATTCCTTTGTTTGGCGTCGACACGAATAATCAAAAACTGCATGGATTACAGCAATACTCTTCATATGGGGCAATGACGGTCAAGTTCCAGAACCTGAGAACAGCGGAAATACGTTATTCTTTAGAATGGCTGTTTATGCAATATTATCGTTTCCATGTTATTAGAATAAAAAACTGTCCTGCCATTTTTTTACATTTTGCAGAATCCTTCACTAAATTTCTGAATTACGTGGATATAACTAACTCCCTGGTAGCATAACCCGCAGGTTCACCACCAAAGCCCGCCATCGGCCACGATCCTGAGCCAACTCCATCCATTTGCAATCCTCACAGCCCACCTCCCTAATATCCATCTTGATGTTATCCTCCCATCTCCTTCTTGGTCTGCCCAGTGGTCGTTTTCCAGAAGGACTCTGTATCAACATCCTGTATGCACCCCTTGCCTACCTCCATGCGTGCTACATGTACAGCTAATCGGAACTTCCTTGATTTCGCTATCCTCAATATGCTAGGTGACCCGTACGGTTCACGCAGCTTCTCGTTATGTAATATTCTAAATTATCTACTTATTTCATTGCTCCTAGGTCCAAATATCCCCTTGATCCTGAATTACGTGGACATATAACACAAAAATTGAATTCTGCTGAAAATGTTAGCATGAAAAGGATTCAGTCCATTAACATGAATTATCGTAAAATGTGTCTTAAAATAAAAAAAAACCTTATTAAGTATTGGCACAAGACAGAATTTCGGTGCTCGCCCCTCTAAAACCTCTGAAGCTTTCATCTCTGATACGTCTAAAAATATTAAAATTCTGACTGACAAAGTATAATTTTTTATCAGGAAGAACAGCTGCATTTTTCATTCTTACACTTCAATTTCCTGTTTGACACCGAGGTAAGAGAAAGAAAAGATCGATGTGCAATGATCATATCGATCTGAGGTCGTGTCACCATTTTGTATCGACTTATCGACATCAGACCAAATCCCAGATTTCAGACACGTAACTCTTGGAGAAATAAAACGAATAGCTCAGCGGGCTAAGAAGTGGGTTGGTGCCACTACTCCGAACTAGGAAGAGACGAACGCGGGCTGTTGGCACCGTGTCCTTGAAAGTTCAGCTCAAGGAACAGACGCACTAATTATACACATTAAAGCAGTAGAGGAAGAGAGAAAAGAATACGAACGAAAGGGAGGGCTGAAGAAAGGAGTTAGACGATATAAAACATGAACAAAAAGAAATATATAGCCACCGCTTAGTGTTCACAGCAAGGTATACACCCAATACTTTCAACCACGAATGTGAACCTTAATGACTTTTGGTTTCCTACGATTGACCCTTTTCGGTCACGTGCTGTTATTTCTCCATTACCTTGATACTATAGCACAAGAGTTGCATGAGACTGGTGTTGAGTGCAAGTGTTCGTTGTTATTACTAGCAAAGCCAGTCTTCAAGGATATTTCCTTTGTTTTTCCCCTTTTGTACTTACGTTTTGAATTTTTATTTCTATTACGCTTTCAAAATTTCATTTTCTCCCCCTGATTTTTCCCTTTTCACAAGAGAATTAAAAACGCTCCAAGGATATTTCCTTTGTGTTTTTCCCCTTTTGTACTGACGTTTCAAATTTTTATTTCTATTACGCTTTCAAAATTTCATTTTCTCCCTCTGATTTTCCCCTTTTCACAAGAGAATTAAAAACGCGCCTGTTAATTTACTCATGTAAAGTCTATCCATTTATCGCACGTAACAACTCTAGAACATGTGAAAGAATTTTCAACAAATATGGTCCTGAGGAGTTACATTTGTCGACACGTTCAAATTTTTGGATAATAGATGCCACTTTCCATGAAGACCTGCAAGTATATCTGCGCGCTGAAATGAACTTCAAGAATTTCTATCCAAACACTTCACCCACGAAACCACGCGGGGAATCCCCGGCATGACGTCATCACCTAGGCAGACAGGCGACAGATACCGCCCGTACAAAAGTCATTGTCCTAGACAATTCTGGCGTCACTGGTATCATTGCCGAAGGTCAAAGGTCATGATAGAAAAACCAGCCTATTACACGAGTGTATTCACGAATTGAAAATCTAGAGGCACTAAATGATACGGTAAACACGCCAGAATTGTTACATTATGCAGACATTTCCTAACTTTTTACTGCCGTGTTTCTATATTTTCTTCTTTACAGGTGTGTCTGCGAGCATATTTCGGTAACTTGTTTCATCTGTCTTGCTCATTGGTATTCAACCTTTTTTTGTTCGCGTACCCCCAGATATAATTTCTCTTCAACTTTGTACCCCCAAAGTTGTTGGTGTATAATTCAAGTTATACATAGTACATAATCTACATCTAAAATAAATTGAATAAATTACATTACTGATTATTCAGTGTTTATCATAAAATAATATATATTTTTTTTAAATTTCACGTACCCCCGAGGGTACGCGTACCCCAGGTTGAAACCACTGGTCTAGCTGACCATTTCCTCATGGGGGTGTGCGGTATTTATTTATTTTGTTATAGATTTACTTATTTGTCTACGTGTTCAGTAGACTGCTTCCCACGTGTTAGCAGTCAGCCTGGCGTATGTGGGTGATAAATTTTAAAGTTTATCCTTTTTGTTTAGCTAAGCATAACGCCATGCAGATTCTGGGCGAGTGGAAGTATAGCTCCATGTATACTTAAATTGCGGCCAAAGTGAGAATTTGGTAGCTTTAATTCGTCTCTGCGAGTATATGTTGTCACAGTATCTTTAAGTACGCTACGGTTATCTCCTTCCGAATCCTTATCTGCTCATCTCACCATGTTATTCGACAATATATATTTATTGCATTTGGGACAGAATAGCCAAATAACGTAGGAACAAATCAATAATTTCTTCATTTGATTTTTGTTTACCTCTTATCTTGTCTGTTTAATATATAATTAACTAATATTTATTTTATTTTGAATGGTCTTAATATATTGTCATATCTTAAGTAAAAACTTACTGAAATCACTTTTATTTTGGAAGTGAATTCTTCCCCAAATATTAGGTTAGTGACACTAGAAGTCCTGCCTAAACTTGGAACATACTTAATACACTGCACGTTGCACTCAGCGGAGTTATTTGTTGAATTCACTGTAATAAACTGAGCAAACACGTAATTTATGAGAATCACGTACTGTCTGTCTGAGCAGAGAATTGACTCGACTTTCAAACAGAAGTAAGAATCTGCGCAGGCGCACAGCAGTTCTAATAAGCGATATAGAAACACCGGCAGACTCTCAATTCTCCATTAGTTTTCTAACATTTTAGTATTTAGTCTTATTCTTGTATTTTTTAGTATTTAATAATTTATGTAGAATTTAGTAATCGGATCTCTGGTAATATAAAATGTTACGCCGATTGCACCAGCAGTGGAAACATTTTAGCAAGGGGCAATGCTATTTGGACAGCAGTCCGTATGACGTCAAGGCTTCAAGGTGGAGTCAATTCTCCGCTGAGACAGACTCTACTGATCACATTAACAACACTTGCATAAACTTTGTCATTGCATGGTGCAGTAGGCCTACAACGTATTAACTAAAAATAATTCTCAGGCTACTTGTAATAACGTCGTCAGGCAATTTCCAGGATTTCAGTCGAATGAATGCATACTGACTCATAGAATAGCATTCAGCTGTAGAGGACGATGATCCTAATACATTTTATACCGGACAAACAACAAAAAAGCAAAAGAAATAAGAACGGAAGATGAAGAAGAAAGACAGAGAAAATGCACGCTAACATGAAACTATCATCAATTTTATAAACACAGGTTAGTGATAGGCACGTAGCGTGCAAGTCCAACCATCAGTCCTTTGCTTCAGCTCAGTAATGGAATTATTTCAATTCAGGGAAGCCCTTGGTATTTTTGAGACTCTATATCAGTCAGTCGAGCTATTTAGCTTCAATGGCATCTTTGTGAGATTTCAGGTTCTCACGGCGGAGGATATGAAGATGGTTATCTTCTGGGTTTTAGTCCTGATGACGGAGACAGTAAGCATTTCTGAAACGTCGGCAAATGTTTACCAAACTTCAAGGCGCAACAGAATGATTCCAGAAAAAGAAAACGGGAGCCCTAAGCAGGATTTACTTCAGTGGTTGGTGGCAAACGTAGTACATATTTCACTGTAGCAAATCGTGAATCTATAGATGGTGCTTAATTAAGTACCACGTAGAGAAAGTGTATGGGGGGGAGCTGAGAGACAGATCTTCGCACTATTAACTTAACCTCGGGACAAGATGGAGGTAAGTGGCTAGCTTCACGCCTCGGCCACTTTAATCTCAATTTACAACGAAGCTGTAGTGAATATTAATGGCCATGTCGGTCTGGTCACAAGATTCTAATTTTTGCTTACTCTCGTGATTTTCAGATGAGTAAATATTGAAATTTCCACACTTCATGTTCCCATCTTAATTATAGCAGTTTCTTTACTTCTCAGGGCAATTGTTTATTAATGTGTGCGTGTAGAAGTGACACAAGACTTGGGATGTGATTTGTTGCACAGTTAAAAAGTTTTCTCGTGTATATAAAATCCAAATTGTGTCTGTACGTATGTTGAGTCATAGCTCAAGAACAAATATACATATTTTCACCGAGTTTGGCATACTTATTCCTTGAAACTGGGAATAAATTTCAAAGGTATAAACTTCAATAAAAAGTATCCTGACTTCGAAACCCGGCGAGGTTGGTTCCTGTATCTTGGAAAATTAGCACGATAGAAAAACGTAGCAAAGATCGAAGTTGGTTGATTTGATCACGAGATTCCAAGAACAGACACAGCCCTTAGAATCTGTTCCGGGTTCGAGTCTCGATGAAGATGTTAGTTTTAAGTATGATGATAATTTTAATCATCGTAATAATTTTCTATTAAAATAAGGATGCATTATCATATGATGAGGCTTTCGGGCAATAAATATTCGTAATAAATGTCCAACATTCGTCGAATTTCCCAGCAGTAGCACAGGATGCACTCTGCAAATATATTTATGAAAATACACTGGGAAGTAATACGAGCGCTAGACGTGCACGTGTCAAGCTGAGGGAGGGTGTCTGTGGGGACCGGAATGTAAACATGCGATGTAGCGTAGCAGAGGCTGCTGACTGGTGACGCAACTCAGGGCAATGACCTTCCAGAGACGCCGCAACAAAGGCTGAGCGAGATGCACAAACACAAAATAAAATGGACGGAAGAAAGTGGATCGATCGTATCAAGTACTACCTCGCACGTAACACACACGCGTGAAGGAAAGTGTTTTCACGAATCACGAATGTAGACTTCTGGCTTGTCAGTGTTGTTTTGTAGGTGGAGGAACGCAATGTCCACATCTCTGCAGTGAGAATTTCAAATATCATATAACGTAACTGAATTAAGAAGGAAAATTACATGATTAGCTGTAGAATAAAAAGGAAATAAATAAATAATATTCAAGAATATGACAGAGAAAGAGCACATTAGAAGTTATAATATGACAACTGAATCGAAAGAAGTACAAGATGGCGACAGGCGTTCAGACAATCACAGGGATGTTGCCTCGAACAGGCCTAGCTCGATTACATCCCTGCTTGAATTCAGATCCATCGACTAAGAAAAAAAAAAGAAGATAAATCTCGACCACGAAGGAAAACAGGTTTCTCGGTGAAGATTCTAACTGCTACAAACCTGGACACTGCCTTACAACATTATGATCGTCATCGCCACTGTCATAATGGAATTAAAACAGAAACGTAATATAAAAAAAATATTAAGATATCGTACCTAAAGTCTTGTAGAATCTGACCGACTTTCATAAATGCTTACTTCTTGCATCAAAACCTTCGAAACGTCTGTAAATTTCTACTAATCTACGGTTCAACATCCCAGATGAGTCATCTTCATGTTCGCCGCCGTGAGGCTCTGAAATCTCCACTCTTTCGTGGTTTATATACCGACGTTTTTAACTGCGCTGGTTATACAGCATCAATGACATACTTATTGAAAAACTATAGATATGGATTAAAGCTGCCGTGGCCTATTTTTCGGCACTGTCCTTGTGATTGTCTTTTGGGGGCTCAGGAAAGCCACGATAACCCTCATTCCGGACAAGGCTATCTTCTGGGTTGTAGCGCCGTGTACACCCTACAAGACGACCATCTTCGTCTTACTCACAGCCGTGGGAACCTCAAATCCTACTTAGCGGATCAAACACCGGGTTTCCTACGTAGCCAAGAGTGCTGACTTGGCGTTCTTTGCGATATATTTAGAGAAAGGGAGATAAAGCGAAGAAGGTCACGATGCAGTGTTGGCCACATGGAACAAAGAAACGAAATTGAGAAGACAAAGGAGAAAAGAGAATCGATTGGTTCGCAGGGACACAGCACGCAACGCTGTCAGGCGGCGGAAGAAGGCCGCTGAACTTGAAACTTTACAAAAAATCCATACAAAATACGTACCTAGTATTTTATTAAATGAACAAGACCTATCTCTCACTTCCAATCCACAGGTACCTTAAAAAATAATAAGGCGCAAATTATAGGCCTAGTTCGAAAACTACCCTTTATGAATCTGAGATTCCATGCTGTCACACGTTTCTTACTGACTATAATGACATAAGACGGGGAAAGTTTTTTGTCTTAGGCATGAATTTACAGCAATCATGAATCGAAAGTAAAACCCGGGTAACATTAGACTGTACAGCACTGCCATAGTATTTATTTATGCAAAGTAAAGCGGAATATGGAATGAAAGAACGAGTATTGAATCTTCCTTACCTACAAAATAATATAAATAAACTATATTTATATTACAAAACATCATACAAATTTATTCAAATTATTAGACGTTTTACACTTGGATTTTAACTAGTCGGACCTGCGTTCCAATTTAAGTAAATTCACACGTGATTCATACTATAAAATCACATCGCATTGAAATGAAAAGGAAGAAGAATGTGATATTAAGTGTTGGAAATGTCCAGCGAGTTCAGCGATACATGCATTTAATTCACTCTTTTTCTCATATTTGATTCAACCCGGGTTAAGGGTTTCTGCAGTGACGTTTGAAATGCACAGTTCATTATTTTGTTTATTTTTTTCTAATGTGTGAGAGTTGCTTTTGTACACTTTCTCCTTCAGAACCCCCCTAAGACAGACATCCGGTGGCTATAGTTCCGGCGATCGAGGGCGCCTTGGTCCAATTTTGCTTAAACCAGCAGTCTTGTTCGTCGACTTCCAAGAAGGAAATTCAATTCATAACAAATTCCTGGTAACATTCAGCTGTTATACAAATTGTCTTCCGTCAAGAGACAGCAAACCATACTCCAACGTCTCGACTTAAACACTTCAGTAATATGAAGATATCGATCGAAGCGTTTAGATTTCAACCAAAGTACAGTGTCGAAAATATATCGACCGTTACGTCTGATGCTTCATTTCAGCGGCCTTTGTGCCGAGCTAAAATAGTACGAACGAAGGTTGTATTCGTTGCTACGCAACGGATGAGTCAAGCCTCGGTCTTCCTGCACTACCAACGACTTCCGATTTAGTTGGGGACCTGCACGCAGTAACAGAAGTAGGTCCTAAGAACAATGCGTAGTTGCCGACGTGTCGACCAAACGAATGAATCGAAATGGCTTCTGGTAACTATAAGTCAATTGTCTGTCGATATAATAATCGATACTTGCTTGTACGAATGAAGATACAGCTCAATTTAAGTAACTATTCGACATACCATTTACTAATATAAATATAGAATATGTCGTAATTGTATGTCAAAGTATACAGATGACCTCGTTATACGCGGTGGGGGGGGGGGGGATTTGCGATCATGGGAATCTCGATATATATCGAAAATGGGAAACGTGTAACATACCTGTGCATTTTCAGAGTCCATGAAACGCCTTAATTTGTAGTACTCGGAGTCAAAATAGTCGGGAAAGTCCGTGAAACTGCGTGCGAAAATAGGGGAGATTGCGCGATAGCTTCTTCCGTGACCGCTGATAGGATACTGATGCTACTCATGATACCAAAAC
>NW_019059549.1:243269-261728 GCF_000696155.1 Zootermopsis nevadensis | reverse complement strand
ACAGAATATGTGCACGTATGTCTCAACAAAACAAAGAAAACAAACACTTCGCCGCATGTCTCGGTCGTCACCTCAAAAGTGTGTGGCGACAAGCTGCGATGTGTCCGTCTCCCGTCTCTGTCGCCTGCCTCGGTCGCTTGACTCTGTCGCGTGCAGCCAAATTGTACCTTTACATTCAGCGACGTAGAGAGACATCGCTTTTGCTTATTGTAGGAAAATCGTTGTGATAACATTTGACCATCGCAGCGTGGGTCGCCAGCCTCGCTCTTGCGCATGCGCAACGCGTAACAGCTGTGCAATTGCAAGCAAGCATTCGCCCGCACTGAGTGTACTTCAGCTGCATTTTCGCACTTTTTAGAACGCGCTGTTGTCCTTGTATTACACCCTCCCCTCCAACATCTTTTAGCCAGGAACGTCGAAGTCACACCAACAAACAATGTTTTCATGTTTATTAATCAATAATTATTACATATTAAGTACCACGTTTCGCGTTCCCCAAACCCCATTTTTCCAACAAGATTTGACCCCGTGATTTCCAAAATAGGAATCAGTAGTGCTAACCACTCAGCCATGCTATTTGGTTGATCGATAAGAAGGCGACAGAAGAAATATAATCGATTTATATTTGAATCAGCACGGACTGCTAAACACACAATATCGCTGAGACTATATTATCATTTGATTCGTATGAAATTAGTACGTTACAGAAATATTATCTTATTTGAGGTATTGAATTTTTGTTCTACAACATGGCGTGACGTACAATCTGAGCAAGAAGCAGCATGGACGACAGTTTCATCTGTGCTTAACACAATGTATCTAAATCGCATCTATTCAACTTTTGCGTGTTTGGTTATACTCATTATCTCAGATTACAGTCGTCCCATCAGTATTCTCCACGTGTGAGCGGACAAACAGATCACAGCTAAGTACTCGAGTTCAAGAAAACACGAAGATATCTCTTAACACTTCTGGCTAGAGATAATACTTCAAAATCGCTACAAGCGATGATGAAAATTACATTTGGCTATTAGAAGTTTCGCTTTACAGAAATTGTTGAATCACCTCCATAAAATGTATGTTACTACCCTGACATCTATCGAGTTACAGGCGAAGGACAAGCCTTTACAGACGACGAAACATATTATTCCCACACAGTTACATGAGTATGTCTGTTCTGGGTTTCTGCATCGTGTAGTCTGATAGAAGATTACCGACGTTTCAGATGGGTTTGCTGTCTTCATCATCAGGGCGATGATGGTGGCAACAAGCAGCTCTGAAACGTCGGTAAACTTCTACCATATTTATACTCCCTGACGTGAGAACTTGAAATCTCACAAAGTCACGATAACAGAAAGTCTACTTTCGGTTGACACACAGAAAAGGCAATTTTCACCAGCACGAAGACGCATACTAATTACCTGTCACCGTTTACATATGAAAGTGTAACAGCACGTGGACCGAGCGAGCGAGCGAGCGAACAATTAGCGTGATAGCAGTACAAAGCGACGTCACAGAGAGACGCACGTGCGGTGTTCCAGTAGCCTACTCTTGGAACCCAAGAATTACGATGTGTGTTCAAGCAACTGACACCCGTTGGAAGCAGATTTTCTGCAAACACGTCCACAGAACCACCTCAGACGGGGTTGTAAGTGTACCAGAGAAGTAAACCATGAAAGCGTATAGGGAAGTGGAGGTACACACGTCCTTGAATAGTGAACTTCATGAAAAAAAAGACTAAAAATAGATATGAGGACCTTGGGACCGGTCTAGTCAGTAGCGAAGGGTTGATACGTCCTGTGCCGTGAATCGAATCTCGGTTGTCCATCCCGTAGCCAGTCATTTTACTGATCGAGGTAATATATTGGAAAACATGTTTTATTAAACACGATGTTTAGAAATAAGCCTTAGGTAATGGGTTTCAGACCACATTCGTCAAATGGGGCTGCTGTCTTACTCAATTTACGTGAGATTTCATCGCTCTGAACTTCTAGAAATAGAAAGACTGAGGTTTTCTCCAACGATGGTTTCCCCAACTCCCAAAAATAAAAATGAGAGATATTCGGTTCTAACAGGAGAAAACATGTCGATGTTGGCCTTCTGGGTTGTAACGCAGGTATATACCAACGTTTCGCAAGAAAATACTGCCTCCTTTTTCGTGGCTAAAGAGACCTAAACCCTGAAGATGGAGAGAGTATTTCTTCTGGACTTTGGTGCATACCCAGCGTCACAACCTAGAAGACCAACATCGCCAAGAACATGACGTCATTAGGGACCAAATGTGTGGGTAATGATCATTACAATATCGTCATGGCCATTTCGCTAGCGTCGTCCACTTGTTTATCTGAAGTGCAAACAGGTTCGTGTAATTTCTTGTTCCATGGCCATGTGAGTCTCGTCATGGGGCAGCAGTTCACAGCTGCACAACGCCATGACCTCGGCAATAGGACGGGGAATTAAAAAGCCAAGAAGGAAGTACGCCGACATTACAAATAATGAACCACCGCCCATACGCAGAGACACGTGTCTGTTACATGTTACCAGTAGCTACACAGGCGGCCTCAGGAACACAAGCTTTTAAAAATAACTGTCCTCCAGTTCAATTTATAACATCTACGCACTATGTGAAATTATGTTACCACTTTGCTGTTTCTGCAT
This sequence comes from Zootermopsis nevadensis, assembly GCF_000696155.1. Next base: position 259,070 of record NW_019059549.1, on the reverse strand, counting down.
CACTGGTTATGTACCGTCAGATTAGGTGGGGAGATTATACTGAATTATGGTCGAATAAGAATTTGGAAGACGGTGGCCATGATCCATTCGAGGTCACATCCCAGCATTCGTCTGCAGACAGCGAGAGTGAATGAGAAACTTCAGTCATGACACCAGAGAATTCCACCGAGGTACGAACCGGATATCTGCCAAATGCACCACCTCGGTAGGAGAAAAATAGCGTACTGACGTAGTATTCAAAATGTTCTAGGTGAGATACCAATCCTGGTCTCTAAGACTAATGCAATTAAAAAGTGTTAGAATCTGCACTTAAAGACGGGAGTAAATCAAACTCCCGAAACGTAGTAGAACTTAGACCTGACAACGTCCATAGTATTACCGTTGTTTGTTATCATATGAAGATGGCTGTCTTCTGGGTTGTACCGTGTAGACTGGCAAATGTTTTCCAACGTTTCAAAGGATAATCTTCAGACTCACCGCCATGAAAACCTCAATTCCTACGTAGTTATGATGTATTTGTTTCCGGATAATCCAGGATATAGCCACGGTGGTCTAGCGGTTAGAACGTGGCCTTGTAATCCTGGGGTCTCGGGTTCCATTCCCGGCGGTGCCCGAATTTATAACTTGTGTTGGGCAAGGCCGTGGTCTAGGCAACACGGAGTTTTCCTCCGTGGCATCCCAACAATTACTCCATTCACATACAGAAGAAGGCAATGGCAAACCACTTCTGGATCATCTGCCAAGAACGTATATGAACAGGTCCCAGTCCGAGAAAAGGATGGAAGGATCCTGTTCATATGGACCTGTCGTCAGACAGAACACTAAATAAAAAAATAATAATTCAGGATGTTAAGATATGCATGCAATGAACTTCATGACTTGAATTTAAACTGACGACCCTTCAGTCTCTACAACCTTACTTAAGCTGCACAGAACCAGTTTCTTTATGGGCGACTTTTCAAAATTAATTTTGCTTAGTCAACACTTAGAGGAAGCTGCTTTTTTCCCACCTACTTCATGCAAACAATGTAAATCAAATGTCAAACAAATGCTCATTACAATGTATTCAAATTGTCAATAACAAAATACAGATGTTAGGGACGACACAGGGAATTTTTGTGTTAAAAAATTCTGGCTCCGAGGTTAGTTGTGTATTCGGGAGGTCCTGAGACCGGACGCCAAGGCATAATAAGTTTTCTAGGTTAACTTCTGCCTTGAAGTAAAGTTACCACTGAATGCAGTTCATACACCTCGCGATTTAAATGCATAAAATCGACCTCATTGCTGTATTTACCACTAAATTATTTGTTTCGAAATTATAAATTAACCAGAAAATAAACATTCCACTATCACAATCTTCTACTCCTTACTGCACCCAAATTCTTCACTTTCATTCCATCCTTATCATAAGGACGAGTGGTCGAGGCCTGGGAACCTTTAGATAAAGTGGTACAATTTATCACTTCAAAATAAAATATGATGAAACTTGTTTTCATGTTGGTAGACGGTTACTGACTTTTCAGAGGTACTTGCTGCCTCCATCATCGGGGCCATGACTCATAGCCCTGATGATGGAAGTGTGATCTGTCAAAACCTATAATTAGAATTAGATGAGAGTCTGACATTAAAACACGTAAATTATATTATACGTTTTAAATTACTTCCACGTTTCAATTTTTGATAGTGTAATACTGGTTTCATTTATTTCTTGTTTTTTGTTATTTAGTGTTTATGGTTAATTCGGTGATGAACCTTTGGGTTCCGTAAGCCATCTAGTTAGTTAGTTTGTATGTGTTCTTGTCTGTACGGTTGTTAACTACACGTGCGCCATAAATGTCACCAGAGCCTGGCTTGTTACGTTTTATTTTCTACGAATATACGCACATTGCGTAGTGTTACATTTCTGAGTGTTATTATTTACATGGAAGTGATTGGTCCTTTGTATTTACGCCGTAAGGCAAAGTTAGTCTAAAACGCTTGGAATGGCGATCATAGAAGCCCAGGGGAGGAAAGGCTACCATTAAGATGAACGGCAGCAGAATGTCATTCCCCTTCGCCTATTACAAGCATAAATTAATCATAATTTCCAATATTACATCGCGTTATAACATATTTAAGGAAGAACTACGGAAGAATTTCGGTTAAAAGGACTACACACATACACAAACATAAAAAAGTTGTCAGTGGAACCACGGTTCCGGAGAATTTGACGTAAATACGTCTTTACGGAAAGGAAGTTTATATATTAACTTTATTCTAAATATTTCCTTTATACATTCTTTACAATTGAGATAAGTGACGACAGGTCAGGTCCATATGAACAGGATCCTTCTTCCATCCTTTTCTCGGACTGGGACTTGTTCATATACGTTCTTGGCAGATGATCCAGCAGTGGTTTGCCATTGCCTTCTTCTGTGTGTGAATGGAGTAATTGTTGGGATGCCACGGAGGAAAACTCCGTGTTGCCTAGACCACGGCCTTGCCCAACACAAGTTATAAATTTGAGCACCACCGGAAATTGAACCCGGGACCCCAGGCTTACAAGGCTAGGGTTCTGACCGCTAGACCACCGTGGCGGGTGATGGTAAGGTAATGTAATGTAATGTAAGGTAATGTAATGTTTTATAGGTAAAACAATGCCGAGTAAACAGATGACGTTTCCTAGGTAACAACAATTCCGAGTAAACACGACGTTCCCTACGTACACCTGTTACATTTTTTCGTTTACCTTTTTCGTTACATTTTTGCCGAATGTCCCTTCATTATAGACGTATTTACGTCAAAAAAAGAGTGAAATCAACATTTCGTAAGAGTTAAAAATTAAAAAATACAATTAATTTCTTAGTGAAGACCTAGGTGTCTATATTTTAGATTAAAATAACAGGCTTATTTATTCGAGCTGAACTTTCTATCCTCCAATCACACAATTCTAGCTACGCTACTGAACAAATGTGTAACTTGCCTTGTTACAACCTTCAGCAATGTAATCAGTCTGCCTTATATTTGACCATTTAAGGAACGCCCTAACACAGAACCCGTTCATCAGCGCCGGTACAAACGTCAGTAACAAATTCCCTCCACACCCTCACCATGATTTTACTCACTAAACTTAAATTTCTTCATGACATACGTGGTTTTATTCATCCCACAAAACAGTACTCTCTCTTTCAAGTCAAAATATTCTCAGTGCTCTTCAACTCGAACGCCCTCTCAGGGTAAGTGGTTACCTATACCGTGAACGCACTGGTCTCTGGCTTATGAACGGAAAGGTTTGATGACGTAGCAACACGTTCTGATAAATGAATAACTCCGTTTCTATCCATACAACCATTCGCCTTGGTTGGGACACGTGTCATGTTTCCATTTCTTATCCTTTTATTAAACAGCCAGTGTTGCCAACAGCGTAAAAATATTTTTATTTGTCATTTTATTGATACATTTCCATGCATTAAGATTTAATGAATTCTCTTAGAAGTGCAAAATATACTCGTCAGTCGAATCAAAGGAATTTTTATCAACTCAGAAGAGAGACACAAACAAGTATTTCATCTGACGAAATATCTTTCAACAGCAATTTATAATCACAAGAAATGCAAACGCAGAAAGCAATACAAGCTAACGCGTATTTTCAAATGGCACGATGGTAAATAACAGATGAATAAGCAATATTTTTTTTAGCTCATTGTTTGCACAAAGCGACATGCAAAAATTAAAATCAAGTAACGCTGGCCTTGTAATCCTGGGGTCTCGGGTTCGATTCCCGGCGGTGCCCGAATTTATAACTTGTGTTGGGCAAGGGGCCGTGGTCTAGGCAACACGGAGTTTTCCTCCGGGGGCTTCCCCGGTTTCTCCGTGGCATCCGAACAATTACTCCATTGACACACAGAAGAAGGCAATGGCAAACCACTTCTGGATCATCTGCCAAGAACGTATATGAACAGGTCCCAGTCCGAGAAAAGGATGGAAGGATCCTGTTCATATGGACCTGTCGTCAGACAGAACACTACAAAAAAAAAAATAATAAACGTTGTAACGTTAAGTAATGTGTTTAGGGAAAAATAGTGCATAGCAGACGAGCGTATGTGAGTGATAAATTTTTGTTTTGAGGTTTGTATTTTAAGGCGAGCTAACAGTACTGAGTTTTAAACATTCGCAGATGTTAACATTACAGTAAGGCAGACGCGCTATATTGCATTGAAGTCTTTTTCTTCTTCTATTGTCAGCTATGTTTAAAGAGCACCAAATCCATTATTCGTAGACCGACAGTGTTACCAACCGTTGCTATTTATCACTGGAACCAAGCTGGGCTTTGGAAAATTTGGTATTTTTAATCGTACTTCTAACTCTTGGAGTAGAAGGAGTTTAGCTTTTGAATCGTCCTCAGAAAATGATGTGGATGTTAACGCTAAAGACACAGCATGAGAAATCTTCAATAAACAATAACTTCCGAAATTCATCGCAATCTGGAGACTGGATATTGTGTATGAAACGCGCTGTGCGGTACTATGAGAAATTTCGCTGGCGGAAAAGGCTGTAAAGATTCATTCGTAGTTTGGGACAGCAATTTTGACGTTTAATTTGGCATTTCTATGACCCCTCACAAACACATAAATGTTGGTTTGCTCGTTAAAAGCCACGGCCCTTACTGTTGTAGCAGAACAGGTCCGTGGATCATACCTCGGTTTGTTCCCCTAAGGCAGAGTTCTCAAACTTTTATACATTGCGCCCCCCTTAAAACATTTCATAAATTTCACGCCCCCCTTCCAGAACAAGTGCAAGCAAACAGATTTGACATAAAAGTTAGCTATGGGTATAAATTTTTTATAATTTAGTATATATTATTCAACGTTTTCTTGGCGTGAGTGACGCAATGTTACACAGGGGTCGATGTTTGAAAACAGCGGACTTTTAAAAAACAATTTAAGTTACCAAAGCGTATAGAAAACATTACATTTTTATTTATATTGTGCTTCACAACATTTGAACAACTAAGAAAAATAAGGACTCGTATTTCATCACGAATTATCTTATATCGGTCGCCCGACCTTCAATACCAGCGCATAATAACTTCAATGTTGTAAACTGTATACGCTGTTCGTGTATACAAAAGTGCTTCGTTAATGTAAATACTAACCAAGATAATCGTGTAAGAATTGAGGTTTTCACAGCGGTGAGTATGAAGATTTCTGTCTTCTGGGTTGTTGCGCTGTGTAGTCTGGTAGATGTTTACCAACGTTTCAGAGGTCATACTGCCTCCGTCATCAGAGTATGAAGATTTCCGTCTTCTGGGTTCTTGCGCCGTGTAGTCTGGTAGATGTTAACCAACGTTTCATAGGTCATACTGCCTCCATCAGGGACTGAAGACAAAAATCTTCAGTTTTGATTTGTTATCATTCCGAATGTCACCAAATTTTCAAAATATTTATTATCCATTTTCATACTACGTGTTTGGGGCCTGTTCTGTTTCAGACAAACATGCCCCGACATCTCGGACTGCTTCAGTACACGGACGCAGGACAACGACAGATAACATACATCCGTACATTCGTCTTACGACACCACTCACATCCAATCGGCTTCAGGTCAACGTACGTAATTACCGACACTTTCCTTGATAGAGGCAAGTTCTACTGTTCATCATTTTCATACTTTTCCTCAGTCCCTCCAGACGAATGTCGTGAGAGCAGAGATTGTTCTTGAAACGTTGGCAGCAGATATTCAGCCACCTGACGCGGCTTGTAACCCGAGAGTCTTCCATCAACTTCATTCGCCACGAAAACTTCACTTTAGACATAGTAGAAGAATATCGGGTGTACTGAAATATCACGCTGCTGGTTGTCGATACTAGTGAGGGCGTTAAGGGAGCCCTTGGGAAGTTCACAGCCGTAAATAAATGCTGTACCCCGCTTCTTGGCACTCTGGAATACGCACTAAATATAGGCACGCGACCCTGAGGTACTGAAAAACAATCATGGCCAAGAGTTATGAACAGCTGAGCGTTACTTAGCACGTAGCACGGGTCACTCTTGGCTGCAAGCCAAGGAAACCACGAATCTCTTGTTCCCTTATGAGTAACGGTTGCTACTGCGCCGATCAGCTCCGCCATGTCGAAGGTCCGCATGAAACAAAGAGTTCGAGAATCGCTGCGAGGATTTTAATTAAATTTGATACTGGGCAGTTTTACTCAAATTCGTCCACACGTTCCAATTATTCTTAATCTCAAACAACAACGACCACTTTATATGAAGACTCATCTGTAACTGGATAAATATTAATCAGTCATTTTGAAAAAGGGACTTATTACATTTTTTTACGGAAATAAGTTAACAATACGTTGCAAAGAGAAAGTATCATTGCACGTATTGCAGCAGGGCTCCTGAATCCTCACCATCTGACATCGCCTTTGAAAGGACCTCCTTATTCCTTGAATGAATAAGGACTTCTCTAAGGCTAACTGACTCTTACCGCACCTGGCGGATGTGCGAGCAACTTTACATTTCAGCCATGTTCTTCCATACATTTCGTACATTGTTAAATCCAGGTACCTACTGTTGCATCAGAATGCGTTGAAGGACGCTTAAAGCACGCCTTTGACCTTCGAGTGCCAGCAACACCTGTTTCTCACCTTGCAGAAGGCTTATTTAGAACCAGTGCTCTATAAAAGAGTGACATCCCGTCATTTGATGTCCTACATTCCACACGGACACAATGTTTGTGAGGTTATGTTAGCGTCGGATGCCAAACAACAAGGACGGTGGTGATAATTACTGAGGTTTGTTATAAATGTCCAGATATTGCTGACATTGTTGCTTTGTAGTTAAAACACTAAAATATTAAATAATATATATAGACATGATGTAAACAAATGGTGGCTAACTGGAGTTCTATTGCAAATATAATATGGACGGACTACGTAATAAATTAAAGCAGTTATTGCACATAGTAGAAAGACTTTTATTCAAGAATTTTCAGACATTTTATTTTAAACAGGAGTGGTCATATAGAAACAGAAATTAATGCAGAATGTTACTACGACCGTAACCAATTGTTCTAGGGCTTGTCATATTTTTGGCAGGCTTGAGAAATGTGGTGAAAATTATTTTCTTTAGTTGCTAAAAACTTCTTCTGGAGTAAGGTCCTTTTGAAAATGACCGACTGGTTTGTTGGAGCAAACAAAAAGTATCTCGAGCAAAACGTGCTGAGAAGAATAACACATTTTACACCAAATAAAATGTTTGCGTAAGTATGACGGTTTTCGTGAAAATTGGAACACAATGATCGCGGGTTAAAATCTGTTTCGATTAATAAATGTATGTCCGCATTGGCGAAGAGAGTGAAAAATGGCGCTTTCAGACTCACAGACTTCGTTACAAGCTTACAAGTGCTACAAATCCCGAGATGATCAGACCATAGTACAATACCAAAGAAGCTAAGTGCCTGAATAATAATTTGCATTAATTACAGCAGAGTTTAAGCGGCAGTGAAGTGTCGTGCCACATTGCAGCTGGTTTATCGAGTAGATCGACCTGGTTTAGTCGCAGGGTAGTTGATTCGTAAGAGATTTGTGGTAGACCAAGAGGGGTATTTTTTTGAACCATCGGGTCGGAGCCTCTGGTGACATTATGAACAAGTTCCCTCTGATAGGGACCTGTTCATATGTTTCCTAGGCAAATGATCCAGAAGTGGTTTGCCGTTGCCTTCTTCTGTGTGCTTAGTGTCAAATGATTATGAAAATGGAGTAATTGTTGGGATGCCACGGAGAAACCGGGGAAGCCCCGGGGGAAAACTCCGTGATACCTGGACCACGGCCTTGCCCAACACAAGTTATAAATCCGGGCACCACCGGGAATCGAACCCGAGACCCCAGGATTATTACGTAAACTTATTCATCTACAATCGACTGAGACGACCATTAAATGCTCTTAAATGGAATTTTATTCAAGTGGATAAAATCCATATAAAATTTTAATCGGAAAACCTGAAGGGCAGAGACCAGTCGACAGGCTTAGATGGGAAGATAATATTAAAACAGATCTTACAGAAATAGTGTGTGAGGGCGTGGATTATATTAAAACGGCTGAGGATAGGATTCAGTGGCGGAAACTTGTAAACACTGTAATGAATTTCAGGATCCTTACAGGATAAGAAAGTTCATAACTGTCTGAGCAACCATCATTTTATCAAAAACGACCCTAATCCTTTACGTTAGTTATTTAGATAGAAAGGCCTATCTCAGTTAGTCCGGGTAGCGGAGGTTTGGCTCCGATATTTCGCAAATAAAAACAGGTTTTCACAAGTTTAGTACGGACACCAGGGAAATAAACGAAATCCCTAGGTGAGAAAAGCCGGTTTGGGATTCGAACGCGAACTAGGGCGAGTACTCTTACTGTCGTTATAATCTGGGTTAAAGCAAAATAAATTTAAACAGAATCAAACCATAAATAGCATTTCGGGAATTTTAAGAAGAATGTAGACGCTAAAATCGACAAAAAGAATCAGTTCAATTACAACCTGCAACCAACTCAGACTACTCTAAACCTCAGATTAAAAAAGAGACACCTGTACCATAGCAGTCGGCATGTACAGAAGTTAAGCAGGCCGTGAATTTTCTTTAGCGGTCAATAAATAAGCCCAGGTTTGCGCGAAACAGTTACAAATATTCTCGTACGAACACGCAGCTGCCGTTATTTCACGCACGAATAAAGTAGGTCACGCATTTTTTCACAAGCCACAAGAAGTAATGTAACGGGATTAAAAGCCTCAAACTTTCGTACGTTCGTTAGAACAATTGTTCGTATCTCTCTGAAATTCTTAAAGCGGCTGGTTATAATTAATGTAATTCTATGGGTCGTCAGTGTGGACGGGCGACATTACAACCAAGAACAAAATCAAAATGACCACGTTATAATGACGGCAATGTTATTTTACATCTTAATACACGATCAAGGTTCAACTTATCCAAATCGACTACCAAATACATCGACTAGAAACGTGTTAAAAAGCTTATGGTAAAACACAAATAATACTCGTAAGCTACAAGATATGAAATTACACAAAGTTGCAGACGTCAAACAAACTGCAGTAATCAATCAATTTTTTAAAACAAAAACAAAATTTTTATTCACTTTCGAAAACATATGGTACAATAAACAATGTAAAGATATATCTGAGACATGAGGTTCTCAGGGTGTTGACGGATTGACTTCAACCCTTAAGATGGAGATGGCATGTCATGTTCTTCCGAAATGAAAGTGACCACTTTCAGGAGTACATGGCGTTACAACTCTGAAGACTTAGACAATGTCTTCAAACTTCCCTCCCTCAAGCTTAACTAAATACCATGAAGACGCACTGGTTACAGAGTCTGATACGATGACTGCGTCCCTCTCACGTCAGTTTTCATGGAGGGACTTAGGAAATCATCGAAAAACTTTGGTCACAACAGCCACTTCCTCAGTCGTAACATGCAGGCACATATCGAAAACTAGCTCAGTTGCTAAAGGGATAGCTGGTGGCCACGGGTGGGACAGAAGTCTCCTTTTTACCACCGTGTTCACACCATTTCTGGGCTCACACATCCCCTACGCAGTTTATTTGGGGGAAATTCCCCCGGGAGCAACGTTGCGAAAGCACCTGAGCTTCCATCTAGTGGCGAGTTGCATTTCTTATTATTCTCCAATAAAAAATACACAGTAGTCACAATCTGCACTCCTGCTGTTACGAACAGCGTTCTAAGCTCTTTCGAGTGAAAGTCCTCTCAGAAAGCCCCTAGTAGCTGCTCTGCTTTATACGGATCAAGCAGTTTTTTGTACGCAGGCCAGCACGTAGTCAGATTTGTTACAACGTGAGCTGTGCCGTTATTGAGCGCTGCAAATAAAAGTTTATCTGTTGTTATAGTCGGCGCAATAGTTTTTGGCCGGTGGAATTTTCAAGGGGGAGGCTAGGAGCGAGTCTCTTTTGCGATAGTATAATGCTGACTGCACCGAGGAGCTTGTCTGACTGAACGTCCAAACAAAAGAAATACACTGACCATGCCACGTCAGGTACACAGAATAGGCCCGTCCGCCAGCTCCGCTAGCTTCTCCACCGACTAATAACTACTGCGCCGACTATACCTAACGTTTCCTGGTACCTACGACCTTACACTCAACCTGACACATTTCGCCTCCTCGCAAACACTTAAAATACGCCACTGACAGCGTGTGGCATTAGACGTTCACACAAAAACTTCTTAAAGTTCCAACCGAACACTGTTTATTCTTCAGTAATTATGTTACGCAGTGTGGCTTTTGTTTACTTCACAAAATCAAAACAAGAATAACATGTCTGGGATTCCCTCACGAAAATATATTTATTTATTTCCCTGCGATGTTGGCTTGGGAGAGGGGGGGGGGGGTTAGGAATATAACACATATATTCGCCTACATGCTAGTAAAGAAATCGGTATAGAAGTAAACAGGCCAACAGATAAACTACGAACATGACTCGGAAACAAAGCAGAGACATAAATATATCAACAAAACTTTTAAGAATTTAAGATAGAACGTTTGTAAACAACGCTGACAAAGAGAAATAAAGTTCATTATGGAATCAGGCGGAGAACAAAACTTTTATCATCCTTCCTACTTTAGACATTTCTAAAGATTAAGTTAGGCCTGTACAGAACAATAATTTAATCATTTGTTTTGAATGGGTGTGAAACGTGACTCGTTACCTTCTGGGAAGAAAATAAATCACGTGATCGATGTAACCTCTGTGCCTCGAAAGGATGAAATAAATGAGAAAGATATTGGATAACAATTAAATTTGTGGTCGAACAAAATAGGCAAGAATTGTGAATGGGGGGAGATCACAGCAAATTCAAGGCATAATCGAGCATTAGCTTGCGGAGACCAAGGACAGTCATTGACAGGTAAGCCCACAAGACACACTACCGCTACAATAATAATGACTACACTAATTATATGGAGCAATGTTCTTCATTAAGATGACTGTCGCTCAGCTGGTAAAGAAATTCCTTGCCTTTTTTCTATGAAATGATAATTTTCATTACCGATTTCACAGCAGCCCGCCACCAGCAACTATTTTTGTCAGATGAATTTAGTTCATCCACTTACATCCAATTTCCTCAAGATCTAGGGCACAAATTTTAATATACTGCCCTCCCATTTACACCTTGGTCTTCCGACTTATCTCTTCTTTCAGGCTTTCCATCCAAAATTTTGTATGCATTTTCCACTTCTCCATAACAACAATCACAATCACAATAATAACAACAATAAAACGTGATAGTAACTCAAAACAGCGCATTATTTCTTGGGAACCTAACAGTCGCTCAGCTGGTCAAGAGATTCCTGATATTTTATAGAAATAACCCAAACGTTGCTGTCATATTCACGAGAGCCATTGTAAGTGTTCCTACTCTGCTGCAGGCGCTAGGTGTTCCACGCGTTTCCCCCCCCCCCCCCCCCCCCCCCACCGGGGCCATGGCTCCCTAAAGATCAAGGCTGCGAAGGTCGCACTGTGGACAGTTTTGAACTGCGTGGTTAGTCTCATTTCCGGACTGGCTAGCTCAGCGTTTGCCAACCTCGTTTACATCAACGAACATCGCATTAGCCCTTTAATACCCAGTAGTGACTTCTTACCACCTGCTTTGGGTTTCGTATGATTCTCAGAATAAACCGCGATTAAGTTTAATCAACGGCATCAACCAAATGAGCTTTTAATGCAGACGTGTTGTGTTCTATTTCAGGTAGGGACTGACTTTTAAATATTGTTTGTATTTGCTTCGGCTTCAAAAGCTTTAAACTAAAACAACTTGAAATCATTGCGAGGAATAAGTCACATGCACCACGTAAAATTTCATCAGTGCAATGTAACAAATGACACGCGACATTTTCGACCAAGATTGACGCTTCGAGAAGTACCAACCCTTCCCGACCATATTTTCCTGCCATACGATCGTCGAGGTAGCAATAGACCCTCAATTCACAGAATACTCCAAAGATAAAAATAAGTTATTAATTGTTTTTGTAATCAGAGGGTATGAAAACTGGTTAACTCGTAGTGATATGTGGTGATAACTGCATGGGACAGGAATGTTAACGAGTGTGTGGAAATTTTGAAAAGATAGCAGCTAATGACGTTCTGAGAGGTCACTGATTATAACAGGTGTTGACATTACGAACCAGACCAATTAGATTACCCGTGACAGCCAAAGAATCAACAGATTTTACTGCATCGGAAATGAGTACCAGTCATTTGAAAGAAAGATACACCAACGACCTCTTACGGAAGTATGAATAAGATCTTCATATAGAATTTTGTAATTATTATCAGGAAGTAAGAGGAATTTGTGTGGGGTAAAAATAAAGACATTCCTGTGTTTAAGGATAAGAACCTTTGTAGGTAAGTTCAATGCTGTCTGGGAACTAGACGAATGTGAAGTTTCGTTCAAACGGTAGATGTCAGGGTAAGTAGCAGGGATATTAGACACGTGGAACAGAAGAAAGTCGCACTGACAATCGATCTTTGGCCTTCCAATCCGTTTTAACGGGTCTTTAAACAACTGCAAATGGGCGTCTAGGTCCAGTTCACACATTCTTAAAGACAAAGAGACTGTACAAATTACATTACTGCAGCATCACAGGCTACTCTCGGCTTTAACCAAACACGACGTTGGGTTATTATTGAAGTGACAAGCAGAAATTGATGATGTGGAATAATTATTTAAAAACATTTTATGTGTTGTTTACTAATGAATTTCTTCACTGAACATTACACGTTTGGACCAGTCCATCACACTGAAGTAATTAAAAGTATGAGAATTACTATGCATAACACGTAAGAAAAGTATACTACATTCACTTTGCTGGTCTTAGTTTGTGGTGTAAAACGTTTTACTATCGGCAGTGAATTCTATTTCTGGTATCGCAAGACCAGTGACCTTGAATCACACATTTCTGCTCATCAACTTCAAGCTCCCGAATAACAAATAAAATACACCCAAAAGATTAAGTAACTGTTAGAATAAGAATAAAAATCAAGATGAATTTATTTATACAGGCAAGAATAAATTTGGAGGTGTCCTATGATAGATTGTATTGGAGTTAAATTCATGTTCCAGAACAACTTATGAGCACTGTACCAATCGTTAAAGAAATGATGCCTGTATAGTGCGTCTGTAGTTGATTATAAAAATTGTATTTATTTTTCTTCTTAGACTAATCTTCCACGATTTGGTCTGTCTTTCTGTGAGACATCTTTTTATTCGAAGATGGCTGTCTTCTGGGTTCGTGTAGTCTGGTAGAAGTTTACAGACGTTTCAGTGGTCCTTGCTTCCTCCGTCCTCTGAAACGTCGATAAACTTCTACCAGACGGCACAACAACCCAGAGGACAGCCATTTTCAGACTCAACGCCGTGAAAATCTCAAATTACATCTTCCTTTCCTTCTCCCCAGTGCTAACTTTGGTAGTATTTGCTATGCATTTTTTCCAGGGAAGGCCGAAAATCTTTGAACAGCTAATATCAGTTTTTAAAGGAAAAAAATCGGGTCCATGAGCATGGTATATTGAGGCTCGTGTTCAGAATAAATTATTTCATACCTCATGAACCATGGACCCTCTAGATACACGTAAAAAGTCAAAGAATCCATTAATAACTTCAATCAGCAAGGAACATAATTTATCTCATATATTTAAATCAATAGTTAAGTGCACTTAAATTTCTGTAGGCACGACATCTATTAACGTAATATTAAATACTGAGGTACCATGCAGCAGAATAAGCCAATTTATCACACTTCAGGATTGAAATCCAGAAATGAGTATTTACTAAACCATCATATCACAAATGTAACTCTGTAAAGACGGTCCAAATTGTGCGAGGCAGAAATCGGCACGTGTAGCATTCTTAATAAAACTGAAAGTATTAGTATCGTAATACCACATTTTATTTCATCATACATACAAAGCATAGACTAGGCCTAAGTGTATATAAAAATGTTTATCGCATGAACATATAGACTATGAGAAAAGCATCAGATATTCTTTATTTGTATTGGTGCTACATTATCCGATTCCTATTAATGCATAATAGCTACAAAGCAGTTATTTGCAGATCCTGTTTGGGGAAATAGAAAATATTTTGGCCGTTGCTAAATTGCATTCTTTAAATAACTTTGTGACTTGTCTGTTAAAATATTGAGCGTATCTGTAGAGTGCAGGGAAAGCCCTTTGCTGTAATGAGTGGTTAAAACAATAAAGTTCCCTGTAAAAGGTACCGGTAAGGTTTCTTTGCAACTTTCTTTATTTTAAGAACGCTTGAAACGTCGGTTCGAAATTTGAGTTACTAGGAATCGTGTTCAAGAAAAACATAGGCTATTATCACTGCCCGCGTCTTAATTGGTCATATAAGAGATACCAAGGGCTTGAATTGTTCAATAAGATGACATTTGTGGAACATTTTATTATCGAGTGCGAATTCTATTTCGGATGACTCAGCACATGAGACATTGAAGTACAATCCTATTTTCCTACTATTAAACGCCATCTCGCGGGACGAGAAGACAAAGATATAAAACATCAGTGGACATACAGCAATGCGAAAACAGTGCATTATCAGGAGAATAATGTTTAATATTCTGAACTGTTCGATCTGAGGGCTCTGATACAGTTGTAGAAGGCGCAGCGAGGAACGGTGTTCATTTGTCTGCCTGTAAGTATGTTTCGAGCCACGGTGGTCTAGCGGTTAGAACGTTGGCCTTGTAATCCTGGGGTCTCGGGTTCGATTCCCGGCGGTGCCCGAATTTATAACTTGTGTTGGGCAAGGCCGTGGTCTAGGCAACACGGAGTTTTCCTCCGGGGGCTTCCCCGGTTTCTCCGTGGCATCCAAACAATTACTCCATTCACACACAGAAGAAGGCAATGGCAAACCACTTCTGGATCATCTGCCAAGAACGTATATGAACAGGTCCCAGTCCGAGAAAAGGATGGAAAGATCCTGTTCATATGGACCTGTCGTCAGACAGAACACTAAATAAATAAGTATGTTTCAGGTCCAAAATTAATGAGCTATGTTGCATTAAAAGTTACAGGAGAACTGAATCTCGGTTCGTGTCCGCCAGATATAACCTCCACTTTACGAGAAGTTTAAACGGAAATAAATCGATTTCTCTAAAAGCTGTCCTCATTACAAGAGAAACGCTCGTAACATGGAACAGGCAATGAGGAAGCCAAATGACAAGGAACTTATTTGGATAAGGAACTGTGTAGTACGGGGCTGTAATGCCTCTCGACTAAAACGTGGAGCAGGCACCAGATAACAGAAACGCAATGCACTACAAGTTTCTGCTTCTTGAAACTTAAAATAGTTCACGGACCTTCCTCGATAACCCTAGTGTTTCATCACTCACAGAACAGGGGACCTGGAACGGTTCCGACCGACAGTATAAAAAATGCATTTCTTTACCCTGGCTTCTATTTGCAGATATTATGTAATCGAATTCGTTGTCACAAGAGTGGAAAGGTGTACCTCAACAGGGGTACACATATCTTTTGAATATATTTAGGAATTTACATCGGCCTACGTCACTGAACAATTTGGATATACTTCCAGCAAACCGTGCAGACGTCAGCAGCGAGTACGGTGGAAGGTTTCACCAGAACATTTATACCAGGGAAAATGGAATCCGATTACGCTGGTTATCTACAGCTAAAAGTTTAAAAGAGAATCTCCAGTAATGCGTACGAGA
The DNA here is from genome assembly GCF_000696155.1 of Zootermopsis nevadensis. The sequence continues at coordinate 243,318 of NW_019059549.1, read as the reverse complement.
GAAAATCACTGTCTTCTGGGTTGTTGCGCTGTGTAGTCTGGTCGATGTT
>NW_019059549.1:226928-242823 GCF_000696155.1 Zootermopsis nevadensis | reverse complement strand
TCATACTGCCTCCGTCATCAGGGCGATGGATTTCTGTCTTCTGGGTTGTTGCGCTGTGTAGTCTGGTAGATGTTTACCAACGTTTCAGAGGTCATACTGCCTCCGTCATCAGGGCGATGGATTTCTGTCTTCTGGGTTGTTGCGCTGTGTAGTCTGGTAGATGTTTACCAACGTTTCAGAGGTCATACTGCCTCCGTCATCAGGGCGATGGATTTCTGTCTTCTGGGTTGTTGCGCTGTGTAGTCTGGTAGATGTTTACCAACGTTTCAGAGGTCATACTGCCTCCGTCATCAGGGCGATGGATTTCTGTCTTCTGGGTTGTTGCGCTGTGTAGTCTGGTCGATGTTTACCAACGTTTCAGAGGTCATACTGCCTCCGTCATTAGGGCGATGACATATTCATTGCCAGATTCGGAATCAGGGGCTTAAGGTCTACATAGGGCACAAAATGTCAATCATAAGGTTCGTTGCTAATTGAAATAAACCACGAGGTTACAGTTCTCGTCAAACGCATGCGATCAAGGGAGAGATCTGTGGCTAATTACGAATTATCGACAGGCAGTTGAAATGGATCACTACCGCCACTGCCTTCCTTTAACAGTGGTATCAGCAGGTATGTCATTTCGTAGTTCTACTGAAATAAAAATGGCACAACGCTGCACGGGCCTATTCTGTTTGCTTGTTGTGACCTTTGATTTTGTACCGATCAACAGGGTTCAGGGCCACCAATTCCGGGAATTTATGAAAACCTGCTACGTCATGATTTACATATTGTCCCCAAAGAAATCAAGACAAACTGCCTGTGCTCTTGGAACAAAGCGTGAGCATAATTAAGGAACCATATCAATATGTCCGCATATCTAATGAGGTGGTCCGCCAAATATGTGCACCCTGGGATCAAAACCCGGCAAAGGCAAGATTTTGTCTTCACCACATGAGCTACCATCAGCATGTCGAGGAGGACTCTCGTGTGGAACAGCCATATGTATCGCTAACAGAAAATCCGTCGAGAATAAAACACCGGAAGTTCAGCCCATTTCTAAGATCCATGCTGTACTGGGCATGTGGACGAACTGAACGGATCACTACAGCTGTTATAAACATTAATTACAGAGATAGTAAGGCGTGTATGAGCTAAAATCAGCTATCGGCTAGACGAGGGGTTTCAAAACATTTTTCAGGCCTTTCCCCACGATCAGCCTTTCTTGTCTTGTCGTTAGTCGCACGATTATACACGAGGATAATTTATTGAAACGCCACGGGAATTTTATTAACGAGATGCCAATGTACTGGACTCAATGTTACAGCAGATTCAGATCGCATATTACTCAACAAGTTTCTCTAACATATGTAAGATACTTTTGCTTAAGTAATCTTTCAATATCAGGTACAGATTCTGTCGTTACAATTACTCACAGCTGTAGGAATTGCCAAATACTGACGATATTAACAAAAAATTGTTTTTATATCAGATATGCTAACCATTCTTCATAATTATGAATGATATAACATTAAGACTGCAACGGGTCACGAGTTGAGAACACTTGGGAAAGTCGTCTGTCATGCTACGAAAGGAGAATGAGTGGAAATCTACAAAGTTTCTGAGTTTGTCTTCACCTCAGCGGTTTGTATTTTTGATATGAATCTAACGGTGATGAAAATACCTCCTCCTAAAACCACAGAGTGACTACAAGCATTAGCATTGTACTGGGACAACTGTTGTTCGGGATCGTGTGCCATTAGGCGTCCGCGTACTATGTATGACCTATTTTCGGAGCTCCAATGAAGAAATGGAGATTCACTGTGACAGCATCACAGAAGTGGGATACGTGTGAAGCCAGGGACCTGCGCTCAGTCATGCATGAGCATAGCTGTTCAAGACAGCAGAGCAGCGTAATGTTTGATGGCGAGAGGGGAAGTTGCTTATTTCCGTGTTGTACTCGGCCCTGTGTCCCTTCAGCAACACTGGCAGCGAGATGTAGGAGTTGGGGCGGTGGAGGGGAGGAGTTCCGGATCTCCCCGCTTTTCTACATCATCCAGCAAATATAGCATTGCACAGCAAAGCTGCCAGCGTCAAACAAAGTTACGCACAATGAGTATCAGCACGCTTCATCTCCGAAATTACTGACAGATATCGGCTGAACAATCATTCGGATGAATTTAATTACACTACGTATCAGTCCAATGTACCCCCTATTTCCCATAAAGCTCAACTCCACCAATTTTCCAAAGAAAAGCACATAAATTTGTTACAAAACATGGGATTGCACGGTGAGCAACTCCATAAATAGTATTTTAGATTTGCAAAACCAAGAAAGATTGGTGGGCATGGAGCACACGTGGGCGAGAGATTAGAAATGCGAAAAAAGCCTGAGGATTGAAGGGACGAGACCACTGACAAAATCCAAGCGATGATGCAAGATTGATCTCTGCGAAATAAGATACTGGAGGGAGCTCTGGATGGAATTCGTGTGGCACGGTAATAAACACAAAGGGTGGGGAATTTCTAGACTAGCTGAACGCCTATTAGCTGCTGTTAGCTTCCCAAGGACTCTGCTACCGGATCGTTCTACCACAGCTTTCGTAGACTCCCTACGGCAGTGAACAGGTCACACCACCTATTCCTGCTACATCATTATCTCACATTATCATATTATTTCTCATTTGAAAATGTGTTTACAATACATTTCTATAGCGTCGTTAAATGAACCAGATAGCCATAGATCCTCCGTATTATTCTTAGCCGTTGTGCAGACAAACTGGAAAAAAGAACTAATGCCCCATTCTTACTAAGAATCTATGCTCATTCAATTTCCTTCTGAGGAAACGTCTTTAAGTAAACAACAACGAACTCATAAATTCAAAAGATGCATTCTATAGATACGCCTGCATTACCGTATTATTCTAACGTGAGATAAATAAATATCTCTGACGTGTTTCAAAATATTATCGCTGAGAGAGACAACGTAACAAATTTAAATATATCAAAATGGATTTGGCACACAGAATGCAATTGTGAGAGAATAATTAAACAATTATAACACATATAATCATACACGGTTTAAACGGAAAGATTCCAACTGGAAGAACAAGTTGTGAATGGTTGAAACAGTGTGGACCGAATTAAATTGATTATGACAAGCTATAGCACAATGAAAGCTTTTGTCGCCGCAGGTCGCCAAATGTTTTCTAAATGCATTAAAACTGAACCCACAAAGTGAGACATTACGATCCCAGAAGCCTCTTTACCTTGTGACAGAAAAAAAATATATAAAAATATTCCAGCATGTTCCATTTCCTAGTGAGAACGTATACTGAAATTTCAAGTTCATCTTAGTATGCTCAATTAATTAATACAGCCATAATTTCGTGGAAAATGGTATTTTTCCTTAGCAGTGCTTTGACGTTTGACCTTGAAGAATAAACACTCTTCCGGGAATGTTACATAAGAACCAAATGTCATATTCAGATGAAACATTAGAATCACGCACTGTAGTCAGTGTTAAGTATGAACATCCATGCTCTCTGGCGTACAAAGTGATCTTGGATGTGAATCAAGTGCTCTGAACGATATATATCGCTTAAGTATTTACAGGGTCAACCACGGCGTTATAACATAGAAGCTTACGGGTTGGAATAACCTTCCTGTAAACTCCTATGAATGGAATACAATGACAACAGCTTAAAAAACATGAATGTTAATGAAGAAATAAACATCTGCGTCAACGCCACAAGTAATATATTCGAAGCTATGAAAACAAATGCAAATTTTCTAGCTAAATTATTCATTTTTAACCTTCATTTTCTACAAACTCCATTTAAACAAGTAAATTGATCATTTCTTGCATCATAACATCCGTGTTTAATAAATAAATTGCAGGTTAATAGACATATGCGTTATATTAATCTTAAACAAGTAAATTTAATAAAAATAATAAGGAACGTACATAAAAATAATACAATTTCACTTCTGACACATTAAGAAACGATAACTAGATTATTATTACTTTAATTAATTTCAGGTTCTAAACACGAAAAGTTATAACATCACAATATTATTTGTCGTCTACAAATATGAAATATATTTCAGATTTATTATACCGTAGGCTTATACAGCTAAATAACCACATAAACGCATTATCCTAGCAACCATCAGGCAGACAGGACGGAATAAAACACGAAACCAGATTCCGGGCCCACATGTTAACATTTCAACAGATAGCTGTACAATTATCCTTAGAATCATACAGGTTTCGTCAGGAACCATCCTATATACAGTTTTAAATGCCCCACTACTCTTCTCACCTGTTTGGCCGCCTAAAGGCCACGTTGAGTCAAGGCTTGGAGCTTAACCCTGCGTCGTATGCATCCCACGCTACACTAACAAGAACAAATGAACTGTGATCAGCCGACCATGCTACTCCAGTGTATGCTCTGTTGCAAGCTCCATAATTGCTGGGCAGCTAACTTGTAGCTGAAAACTGATCCCTCAACAGCGAAGGAAAAACAAGACACTGTCGACCTACAAGCCAGGAAATCCACAACATTGGATTCTATGACCTGTGGTGTTAGAACGAAATATTGTACGGACAGCATCGCCTGATGATATATTTTCCTCACTAAGAACTTAGTAGCATGCAGTCAGTTACGATAATCTGGGTTGTGGCGAACACCACGTCATTTCCGAAGGATGAACTTCGACACAGTTCATATTACGTCTCGACAAAATGACAAGCTATCACAATTCACATTAAAATCTTGCACGACGTATACAAGCGACTTACTCCGTCTAGCACAGTCCTTATTGAAGAACTAAGTATTTTACCTCGTCAAGAAACTTCTGTATTTTATGAAAATCTAAGGTTCATAACCGTCTTCACAAGTCACACATACTTCTTTAAGGTCTATTTTAATTACATCCCCCCCACATGCCAGGCATTTCATATATAAACAGCCTATTTATTGACTGCGATACAGGACAACAATACAAATGACTTTTTTTTGTATTTGTAACTCGGCATGGGCCTGTAATTCAACAGTTGCAAGGTGTTCTCTGTAAATCAGCTATGGCCATGCGCGTCTCTCTTTAATCCAACAGTTGCCATGCGCGAGTCTCTTTAACCCAACTGTTGCCATGCGCGAGTCTCTTTAACCCAACTGTTGCCATGCGCGAGTCTCTTTAACCCAACTGTTGCCATGCGTGTATCTCTTTTATTCAACTATTGTCATGTGGGTATTTCTTTAATTCATTATTATCTTGCGTGTATATCTTTAAGTGAACAGTGATGTGTAATTAGACTGGTAACAACTGCTCTTCCATAGCTTTAGGAGCGTCCTACCACGTTTAAACAAAGTGGTTAATCCCACTTTTCGGTAAGGTTATGCAACAGTGCTCAGTTTTCGAATAAATGGAAGAAAGACCTTTTGGTCTCCTTGTTCACCCGGTCTCAGTCCATCGTATTTATTTCTTTAGGGTTATGTAAAAAGCAAAATATATTCCCATTAACTACTTAAATGTGACGACGCTATAGCACTTGGTAGGAATAATGTAGGAAGCTGTACCGACTGTTACCAAGAAAGGCACTATGGCAAGCAATGACAAAGGCTGAATTACAAATTGACTGTGTTTCGAGCTATAAACGGAGCTCATATGGAAATAATATACCCAAAATAAAATTAAATACAACACTGTTAACTGTTAATAGCTATATTTTTCGTTGGTAAATCATATTCCATTCAATAAGCCTGAATATTCAGGTTTAATGTGAAATACCGGCATATTTGATGAAATATCGATACTTCCACAATCTACCCACCTCTGAGTAAACATATTAATTGCTAATTCAAATTTTGAAAGAATTTCCACAGCTCCAGATTTAATAAAACGGTGTTGACGGAAAGCGCACCTATGAAGTATACATTCAAAAATGTTAGCGCCATCCTACGAATTTCCAGCGTTACAAAACGCACTCAAAAGAGACGTTGCGTCCCACCCGCACTGCTTTATGGAGATTTTAATGTTAACTTAGAAAATAAAACGTCACTAAAGTGCGTTAATTGCGATATTAATGACCTTTGGTCAGAATCACTGAAACTCTTATCATCGGGGATTTCTCCTTGGCAATATTAAGCCTGTCATTTGTTATCGTACGAATGCCTGTCTGAAAACAATACGTGTTTAAAAACATAATTCCGATAACATTGTACATGATAACCTTGGTACCCAGGCGTACAGCTGACGGAAGAAACCTAATGGCCTTGTCGAGCTGGTCTATGACAGTACAGAACAGAAAATGTCGTATGTATCGAGGCGCAAAATAGTTGTCAGTATTCATAAAACAAAGTCGCTAGCAAACTTGTAATTTTAGCTTCAAGTACTGGTGCAGTAGCGAACGCATCTGGAGAAACGTCTTTGCTGTTTGTTTCCCACCAAAAATCAACAATCCAAATAAGTTTGTAATTGTTGCAAAGACCACACTCTAAACGTTAATAATTTTAGTTTCAGCTACAAACATTTGAATTCTATTATTTAGTTGGTATACTCGACTCGAAAAAATATTAATGCTCTGAAGTGCATAGGTCTTCGAGAGGCAGACCTTCAAATGTTACGTCAGCCAGGAGACTTGTGTTCGCTTAATAACGGGTTTTTACTCAGTACTGATATAACTAGGTTTATTATTTTAACTACAAATGTACTCCCCCTTTCCCCTTTCCATTTAAATATTTATTATTTTATTCTCCCATTTAGCCTCCATACGAGTATTTTTCTATTTTCCTTATTTCCATGGAATTAGTACAAAAAAGCAATCGGTCTAGCCAACTTACGGATAAAATACAGAATACGATGGCTGACAACCGAGTAACTGGACTGATGCGTCCGTACATCTACTGGAAACGCTGGAGAGATAGACTAGACCTACATGAATCAGCGGTTACATGTCGAAAAGTTCGGATTCAGTTCGTTTTGTGGCACAAGTCTTTAGTTTGTCAAAATTGACGAGAAAGAGATTTGTTCACACATTTAGGTATGACTGGCGGATGTACGTAAACATTTCGAGAAAATATTGTTTTATGCTAGACGCGGGTCTTACTGTTAAGACCCAAAAACATAACCTCAAATCATTTATGGAAGAGTCTAAAAATAAAATCACGAAACCATGCTCAGTTGTTTTGGTATGTCAAAAGTAATATCTACTACAAATTTGTCCACAAAAACAAATTAAAATTAATCGAGCACTACCTTGCATTTGTTTTAAACGTTATTATTATAAAAATGACGTACGACAATCTTAAGAAACATGGACTTCATGCGGTGAGTCACGCCTACCAACTGTAACTTACCGTGACGGTTACACGGTCGATTAAAAGCGAGACTGTACCACCTGAAGCAAATGTTCCACATACATCAAGCTAATTCGTAAACCTGAAACGCTTTTAATTAAATTAGCATCGGCTTATGAACACGACCCCTGAAATAACAATTCAGACGCAGTGCACACTTGTCTTCCTTATTTTTCAAATGACCTCTGTATGACCCCTTAGGCAGGTTCTGTCCTAACTTGCAGCTCTCATAACTCCCCTCATCTAGTGTTTATATGTCTTTCTCTATCTTTCGCGTACGCACGTCCGACACATCCTTCGTCGTCCTCTTCACCCCCTTCCCAGTAAAAGTCGTAGTTGAAAGTGAGGCGAAGAAAATAAAAGAACTACGATTTATCCACGGAATCGGAGTGGTTCAAAACAGGCTGTACAGAAATGTAGTTCATTGACCGCGTGATGTTAAAATGCAGCAGCGATATTCAAACTGTGCCCTGCGTCATCAGACACGCAGCAAACCAGAGAAACAAATAAAGACAGGCCGAAATAAATAATGTTATCATTTGAAGCCCCAAATTACCTTATACTCGGTCTACTTCTAAGAGATTACACGATAGAATATCCCTGAAGGCAGACATCTTCATAAAATTCGTTTATTTATTTACTGTTAACTTTCAACGCTGTCATTAACTTAGGATAATAGTTAATTAATAATGAATTGTATAGGATATTGAAAGAAGATATCGTGGCCTAATGCGAGGTACTACACCGGCATTTGTCTGGAGTACCTGGTGAAAAACACGAACTTCAGTCAGAGAGTTGGCCACAAAGTTAACTTCACAAACTCAGAATGTATTCACCACAGTCTCATTCGCCGAGAACGAAAGGCAATTAAGATACGCCGACTTAGAACATTTCCGTTTGCATTCAAAAGTTACAAAGACTCCAAAGTTCACGGCTTGAGTTCAATGTAAAACTTAGGATTTCGGTGATGTGTGGTGCTGAACGTCGGAAGTTATCCAACGTTTCGGCAAACACTGTAGTGTCCATCTTCTTGGTAAATATATATTTTTACGGTTAAAGTTATTCGTTTTCGTGATTTTATAATTTTTTTTCCCAAGGATTTTATATCCGTTGTTCCTACAGCGGACCAGTTTCTTCCTTGTTTCACGAACAGTGGGTTGTCAATCGCGGACTTGGGTACCAGAATTTAACATTTGTTTCCTGTATTTTGCTGCATAAACTAGCCTTCGAGATTTGCCAAAATTTTTGGATCTCTTTATAAAATAATCGTTTCTGGAGCGGTTGATGCGTGTCACATAAGGTTAAGGATCAATGGATCGGAATACATGCTAATAATTAAAAATATGGTTTGGTTAATGCGTAAACGTTCAAATCGGTTGTGCGTGGTGAACAAACGGCCATACACCCAGTCAAACCTCATCCGGGATCTAATTGGTGTGATGTTAACGTACATCAGCCTCTGCAAACCATGTTGCCACATTGCTCTGAGGGCTATTCTACATTTCGTTTATAAACTCCGAAGTCGGAAAAAGTACAATGTCTATCAAGTCGGACACAAATCTAATTTGAAAATAAATCTCAAAGTTTTATGATGCTTTTAGAGGTGGTCTACATTTGTCGTACGAGTGAGAGATGTGACAACAAATTAGGATTTGACGTTTTCACAGCGGTGAGTCTGAAGATTTCTGTCTTCTGGGTTGCTGCGCTGTGTAGTCTGGTCGATGTTAACCGACGTTTCAGAGGTCATACTGCCTCCGTCATCAGGGCGATGAAGATTTCTGTCTTCTGGGTTGCTGCGCTGTGTAGTCTGGTCGATGTTAACCGACGTTTCAGAGGTCATACTGCCTCCGTCATCAGGGCGATGAAGATTTCTGTCTTCTGGGTTGCTGCGCTGTGTAGTCTGGTCGATGTTAACCGACGTTTCAGAGGTCATACTGCCTCCGTCATCAGGGCGATGAAGATTTCTGTCTTCTGGGTTGCTGCGCTGTGTAGTCTGGTCGATGTTAACCGACGTTTCAGAGGTCATACTGCCTCCGTCATCAGGGCGATGAAGATTTCTGTCTTCTGGGTTGCTGCGCTGTGTAGTCTGGTCGATGTTAACCGACGTTTCAGAGGTCATACTGCCTCCGTCATCAGGGCGATGAAGATTTCTGTCTTCTGGGTTGCTGCGCTGTGTAGTCTGGTCGATGTTAACCGACGTTTCAGAGGTCATACTGCCTCCGTCATCAGGGCGATGAAGATTTCTGTCTTCTGGGTTATTGCGCTGTATAGTATGGTAGAAGTTTACCAACGTTTCAGAGGTCCTTTCTACCTGATGATGGACGCAGCAATTAGAAGATATTATTGTTTCTTATATAAATCACGATTACCTGCTTAATTCTGAAGGTTTGTGACGATGGTGCGTTGTTGAAGCAAATTATTTTCAGGACATTTTCCGTCGTCCCAGATTAAACATCTCCGGAGATAGGGACTAGCTCTATCGATTATTCCCAACAGAATAGGTTTTACCTGAAGACGGAGATAGACTTCAATCTCCGAAACGTCGTGTTTTATTTAATATGGGAATATGGAAACCGGTGGTTCGTTACATATTTTTTAAAAAAAAAAAGCCTGCCACTGGACTCCATCCAGTGCCAGTTCAAAGCAGTTCTAAGCCTCATTTCCTATTTATTAATGATTAAGTTTAACAGCAACGTCTCCGAGGTTCTTCAAATTTTAAATGTCTCCATTTCGCATATTCCCCATGCGTTCTACATGCACAGCTAATCTCGCCCTCATTCATTTGATCACCCTAATAACATCTGACGAAGAATACAAATTATGAAGCTCTTCATTGTGCTATTTCCGTCATCATGTTGCCTCCTTCCTCATAGACCCAAATGTGACATCTCCTTTGCGCTTTCTTCAAACATGGTTAGCATCATCACGAAAAGGGCATTGTACACGTGTAGGCGTTGTAGCAACTGGATCCATCAATTAAATGTCTTCCAAACTTTAATCACAGTGACAGAACTGCTAGTTTATGTCCTACAGTTACAAATTAAAGGCGTTATATTTTTCTTACGTATTGGTCTTACTGTACAGGTCGCAGTTTTGTGTATTAATTACCGCATTTTACGTCCTAAGCGACCTCGGTCCATTTTAAGGAAGCTTACATTACGTCATAACAGGTTACCTCGTGTGATGGACGTTTCACAATTGGGGTACGAGTCGTGGGCTAAACGAGTATCGCGGTGTAATGAAATCTGCACAGTAGTCGGTGGCTATCATGGCCCGCCGACTGTGTTATCTTCAGTTCCTCCAGCAGGGTGTGTGGACGATGTTCTAAAATAGATAAAGACAGCTTCCTGCCTTTTCATCATTCACAAACTTTCTGTCGTCTTTAATATGAGCAGATATTGCAGCGTAACAATATTACCGAATAAAATGCAAAAATAGGGTAGATGTATAATGTCAACTGAGTTACAAGTCGATGAACCTCGAGAAAATATATGATCACGATCTCTAAACAACAAGAGAGACATTCTTTACAAGTTGCAGGCGTTGACCTTAAAGGATGCACCTCTAAAGCTGTAAATAGACCGATGCATGCAAATTTCTATTGGGAGTTAAATACAACTCAAAAGTGAATGTAAACACAGCAAGAGGACCACACAAAAAAGTAGACCGTGTCGGAAGTATTCGTTAGTAAAGTGTCACAGCGAAAGTTTTAATCCACAGAGTCATATGATGGTAGAAACTTAAAAGAAAACTTGACTTCAAGCATCATTAATCGAATAAGACGCGGTAACAGAAAGACAGATAATAAACTCACCGAAAGTGTGTAGAAGCTAAAATGCTTTGAGCAACAGTGACAAATCAGATTTATATTCATGAACAAGACAAAAAGATAATTTCGAGGAATGCTCGATATCCTGTCTCCCATCTACAAACTTAGGGTAAAAAGATGGTAAAATCTGAAAAAGAACATCATTTGATATCTGATAAAAATCTGATAAAAATGTACCCTAGCATAATGTATGAAAATTGTATTTTAATTATTTATCGTTTTGAAGCTTTATATAATTATATACACCTGAGGATGGTTCTTTTAGGAACTGAAACATGTCGTGAAACATGAAAAATGATGGTCTAATGTAAATCGAATATTTCGATAAAGAACATCATTTAATATTTTAAATATTATAAATTGTGAAATGTTAATTATTGTAATATTTAATAAGAATTATTGTGATTAGACGGACAAGATTTAATACATACTTAGGGTAAAAATATAAATAAATATAATTTAATCGGTGTGTTACACTACGGGAAGAATTTGCTTTTACGCCATTCTGAGGAGAGAGAGAGAGAGCTGATGAAAAAATATGAACTGAAGAGGGGGAAAGTATCAGAAGCATAAATGAAACTGCATAAAGAGAAGTTTCACAACTGCGTCCTATTATTACGGTATAAGTTCAGGGAGGATAAGAAGGGAAGGGCGTGTAGCATGCATGGGCGAGACAAGAAATGCATATATAATTTTCTAGTAAAACCTAAAGGAAAGATACCTTCGGGGACAACCAGGCGTAGACTAGAGGATGAGTTAAGAATAATAAATTTTTAAGTAACAGGTTTTGAGGGCGTATACCGCATTAAAGTTGCACAAAACAAAGACTCCAGTGAAAAGGTCATGACCTCCCGATTAGCTGTTTGCTCATCAAGAAAGACTGTACTCCGTGAAGTCAAATTTCATGTTCTCAAGACAGGGAGTCATCTCGATTGTGGCGCCATGTCTGGTAGAAGCTCACCACTTTTCAGAGGTTTCTGCTCCTCAACTGATCGTCCTGATGATGGAGGCAGCAAACGCCTCTGAAAAGTCGGTCCTTCGTTGTAATGAATGTTTACCATGTGCATATAAGAACGTCACACGCATTGATTGCACGTTCGTTTAATTTGAATTCACGTGTGCCTTGGTCATACAAAGTCGCCTAATATCTGAATAGATGACGACAGAGGCCACATGTTGTAAGGCACGTATATGACCTTCGAGAGCTCGAACACGGGGACCGTGGATTCAAATACCGTTCCAGGCATTGGAGCAAGTCCGCGTTTTCTCATGTCTTGGAATAAGACAACCCCTATCCAAGAAATCCCCGCAGATGTCTAAAGGATCACAACTTCATAATTTCTAAGTTAATAGTAAAATAAATAAAAGTTGGACAGAATTAATCGTACATGGATGTAAATTTTGAAGAATGGGCCTTGTATCAATTGATAAATTCTTTCAAGGCCGGTTGGAAATGGGTAATTGTTCTCTCCTGCATTCTGTACGCCAAAGTCACAGTCCAACACTGCATGACAGAACTTAGCCGAGCGCTTCTCCTCTGCTGCTCTACAAATTTAAAGCACTTCCGACATCTCTCCCTCTTTCCGTAAACATTCTGTAAAATTAGGCAAATGTCCAGCTCCGTACAAAGCCCAACTGCAGAACTGAAAATAGACCGAGTGAGTTTGCTGGGAAAAACTCTCCCAGGGCTACTTACACAAGCATCGCTACGTGATCGCCAGTTACGCTAATACAATGGGTTAGAAACGTCCTAAATCCCAACAACTGTTGATACAAAAATGGCGACTCTACAGAACGGAAACTTCCCAAAGAATTCGACATGCTGATTACATTTCTTTCACAACACACGAATCAGCTCATATCCTCGCAATCAGATAAACTTTTTGTTAACTCTTTAAAAGTCAATATGAATATGTGATAGATCACATATGAAAGAGAATTTTGAGCAAAGAGTATAATGCCAACCTTCAGTTACTGGGCTACACTAGTCAATGTTTGGTACAACATGAGAGTCTATTATGCAATCCTTGTGTTACAGGTGGCTTCTGTATGAAAGTATACGTCATTTCATCTCAAAAAAAAAGTGTGCCAGAACGGAGTTAAAAGGATTTTCGTACTTCAGGTGCTTTAAATCTGTACAGCAGCGCTAAAAAAAGAGGACAAACATAATGCGTCTTCCCCTTCAAATTTACGTAAGCAGCTATTCTCTCCTGCTCGTGCCTAAACGAACTGGCCATTACCAAATGTTTTCATAGAAACATCTGAACCGGCAAGAATGAACTTGGTTTTACACCGACACAGCGTTACGTAATGCGCGAGTGTTAAACCACGTCACAAAGAACGCAGCCAATTATACAGCATGATCTTTTATTATTTTTTTATCTTCGAAGCCAGTTCCTTGTTCCTCTCTCTCCCCTCTCTCATTCCTTTCCCCTCCCCCTACCTCTTCCCCTCCCCTACTTCTCGCCCCTCCCTGGTGACACTGTGCAGTGCTAGAAACAGCCTTGCCCAGCGTGTGTTACTCGAATGGATCTGTTTGGAGGTCAACTTCTAAATTCAAGCACAGTCACATGACCAACATTTTACGATGCAGACAAGGAATGAGGAAGAAGGAGACGAGAAAATGTTGCTAGATGCCTTTTCGTCGAGGATTCTTCCCAAACTGAGAGCCGCTAGAAGCTCTTATCGAGATACGATCGTATATTCAACGTAATAAAATTCGCGATTCGCGAAATTCAGACATCGCGAGTAAAACGCGGTGAGAGGGAACAAAGACACAAGAAGCTAATAAATGAAAAATGGGATCGTGAAGTGAGACCGACAGAGTAATCGAAACTGGCGGGACGTAAAAACCGATAAACACTTCTCATATAAACCAAATGAGTAATGCCGGTGACGAACGTGGGGGACATCTGCCTTGTTGAACGGTGACGTAATTAGCTAGTGTACACGCAGCCACCCCTCTGTCATGTTTGTGTCCCTCAATAAAAGCTCGTACAGCGGCGAACGCCCTATGACGAAATCCCAAGTCCTTGGGTCAGTTGGTAAAAAGTCATTCAGCGCACGATTATCATTTGACATTTCCGTGCAAAGAGATGTTGGCCTAGGGCAGTGACGAGGAACACGTGACACGCGCCTACCACCGCTAACTTTTGTAAATGAGACAGACGCAATGTAAAAAAGAAACTTTATTTGGTTTGATTGGAAAATCCTATTTTTCCAGCCATGCTTAAATGGTCCAAAAAATTTTAAATCATGTCAGGAATATCTAAAAACCTTTGTCTGAGCCATAGGCCATTCTGACTTCCGTTGTTTCTAAGGCTAGGGACCCAATGGCTCGACTAGCCGCGTGCGGCGTGTCGAGTGTTGTCGCGCGCGGCTGTTATTTGTATTGCTTTTTATATGTGCGAAACCCACTGACGCGGCGCGGCTGACGCGCCAGTGGGTCCCTAGCCTAACACTGGCATTTATTTCTGATGCATATTCATCGAAATTGATTGTTCTGTGATCCCGGACAAGACGACATTCTTTGATGCACCCTGTCAAAGCAGCAGCCATGTTAAACTATTGCAGTATTACCACTGCTGCAAAGACAAAGAAACCAATGTAAATGTATCATGTAAATATCGCTTTGTTTTATGTGCAAATATATTTTTTATATAAAGACTGCAGTGCAGCTCCGGAAGCAAAATTAACATTAAATTCTCCTAAAATACTTGAGTTCTTTTTAAGTATTTTAAATTTTCTTTGAGATTTATGGGTTTTTAGATTAGGGTCTCGTGAGGTTTTGGCGAAGTCGCTAAAATATTTTACTTTGGCATGATGTATAATTAATATTATGTCGACTGTTCAGTCTGCACGCAAGAGCAGTTTTAATTATTTAATTAATTATGTAGATGGTTAAAATATTGATAGTATAAGACGAACATGTTTCACCCTGTAATCGTTAAGTCCATATTCAGACCAATTTATCATAGTCAGTAATTAAAACTTCGAGCTTAATTTTTTTTTTTACAACTATGATATACACGTTTTAGAATTTTACTTTAATGTAGTGATGGATTAGCTTTAACCATAGTACACTTATCAGTCTGAAGATAGAATCTGGTTTATGGCTGTAACGTAAGACATGACACTCACTATTATTTTTTTTAAATTCATATAACCTTTCATGACGTATGGATATTTGTACGAAATTCTCCATTTTCCTTCCTACACTGTTTATTCTGTTCTAGAACAGACGAGTTTCAGTCATTATGGGAACATCACTATTTAAAACCACACAGTGGTGTATAAAACTACCTCATTAAACGTCGCATTATAAAATAAAATAACTGAAACAAACTAAAACATTTTCTTACTACTGATGTTTTAATTTTGTTACTGTACAAATTTATGTTAGTAATTATTTTTATGTTTTTATTTACTTGAGATATTTTTACACTGGGCGCTTGTTATTTTAGTAAGAAACAACTTCCTAGATAAAGCAATCTCAGTTACAGTAGTGACCAGTTGTACAGACTGACACATAAGTTTTGAATTTTGGAACTGGAGCGAGATGTTAGCCAATCCTAGCCAACGGGCTGGGCTGAACGACTCATGAATAGTGCAGTAACCTGCTGTTAGATGGCTTTCACAATAAAAACAGTTTGGCACGCAACCCCCAGCTACACACGAGCTGACATATACAATCACATAACACAAGAAAACTGTGGATTCAGTTTGC
>NW_019059549.1:211964-226915 GCF_000696155.1 Zootermopsis nevadensis | reverse complement strand
CCGCTCTGACATCACCTGACCACAGAAAACACTTCCGAACAGGGTTGACCAACCTGTACATTCGGTCAGACGTTGCTCTCCCGATGTCGACGCCATATTTTGATGTTGTATCAAAAGGGACACGAAACGTCAGCTGTTGCTGACAAGAACGCTCGGCGATTTGACGTGTATTTTTACAGTACGTGAGATTTGAGGCACTCAAATAAGTCACGATGTCGATGTTAGTTTTTTTTTTATCGTGACACCACATGGACTCGTAGGTAAACAACTATGTTTCGACCCTGAAGATGAACGTTTCTTCATAATGCTGGAAACTATCTACGAGTTCACGTGACCCTGAAGAACAACATCGACATTTAAAGAGTACGTATGTTTATTTAATTTTTAATTCATCTTACTTTGTTCTCTTTTCTGTCTTATCCTACTTCTCGTTTAATTTTTATTATTTTTAAATAATTTTTTTTAATCATCTTCCTCCTCTCCCCTTTTAATTACTTCCTCCCTTCCTTCGTCTTCAACTCTTTCTTCCTTTTTTTTTTCTTGCCACGGAGAGGTGGATAAAGAATTGACGGATGGAGGGAGAATTTAATTTATTAGCGGGATTTCGTGCTGTTATAACACGCAGATTGTAAGTGGACAACCCTGGCAACGTGCTTCTAAGTACTGGTAAAAAGTAAAGCAACAAAAAGTCGTGCATTTCTCGTTGCTGCAACGACCAGTGACGTGACCAAGACGGAACACTACAGCGGAAACTAAACAAACGAAAAGATTTTGGATATCTGAAATTCCCTGGGCCAAAACTTCTGTGTGTTAATCTCTAAGGCCTCTTTGGAACGCCTACTTGTACGCTAAAGAGAATTTTGGTCTGATCCTCGAGAGTTGCGAGGGAATTTACCCCTTTGAAGTCTAAACTTGTTCACAGTCCGTACCTCAAAGAAAACACAGCTCTTCACCATTTAAATATCAACTGGTTAACGCAGTTTAAAGAAATAATCGCTTTTTATTACGAAAATCATACGAGACCCCAAAATACAAACGCATAGTTAATGACTGTTAAAGGAGGTGGTACAAATAATTACCACTGGGTATGATCTGAAGCTTTCACGGCGAACAAGTATAATGAATTATTCTCTGGTTACCAGCCGTTTGAGGTGGTTTAATGGAGAAAACACCAGTTGCCAATGGGCTTTAAGGGGTTAGCCACGTAAAGTTATTTACGAGTACACTCCTTATTGAACAAAGTGGTTTTATTACTGCCGAATCTGTAAATGCAGTAGATAGGTAAATAAGTACGTAAGTAATTATAATATTTGGTTAAATACCTATGTTATGTTTTCACAGAAGCAGCTGGTGTTCTAGGCGGACACTGGGACTTCCCTAACCAACTAATTCCTTGTCCACAATAACTATAAAGGAAGACCTATGTCTGTGCTGGAGTACTGCAGGTACTCCATGAAAACGTGAAAGTAAATTTCCACAAATTCTCAGAACTAAGAGGGGATTTGTTACGAGCAAATTAAATTCTGAAAACATGGCCTACAAATATGGTCTTGAACCCGTGTTCCGCCTCACATATATCGTCTACACTATATCCACGCTTCATAACGACTACAGCAAACACGTCTTTACACAACGATACAAACATCATAATCGACCTGACGCAGATCGACTTGTTCAACTCGCATCAGCAACTACCTGCTTGCTAGCAGTGACAGAGCGAGTCTACAGCCCACACGTCACACATCTGTCATAGAAACAGAGATTAATAGCTTTTTTACTTATGCAGTGGCGCTGTATCATCTGCAGAGGCTATTTAGTTGGAGATACTTGGAGCGGAACAGAAATAAACTTCTCGAATTCAGAACAGAAATAAACTTCTCGAGATCTGTTCAGAAATCTGGAAGAAGACGCAACTTGTTACTTATCAGTGCGGACGATCTGAGAGACACCCTGGGTCTTGGAGTTAGCAAACGCGTGAGCTACTAAACTGACCTTGATTTATGTGCCTGCAAATACTGTTTCATAACAACTGAGGAGCTTGCCAGCTTTGATCCCTACCTCAAGCATTGCTTTAGAATAGTTTAAGTGAGGAGACAGATTAACATATCACCTTGTTTGCAGAACACGTGCAGAAGTTAAAAGTAACAAGACGTACACACAGATGGTTTGACTCGCTCTTTATACACGCATAATCACACAATCAATCATTCTGAAAAGGATCTTACGTATAAAAAACTACGTTTTCATTAACGAAAGTAAAAACAGTTTTTACCACCAGTAACACGTGGAAAGATAAATAAATTTTTTTCTAGGGTTGCAGAAACATTCTACCTCTAAACCTGTTTCTTCATGACCACTCCTATTTAAAATAAAATGTCTGAAAATTCTTGAATAAAAGTCTTTCTACTGTGTGCAATAACTGCTTTAATTTATTACGTAGTCCGTCCATATTATATTTGCAATAGAACTCCAGTTAGCCACCATTTGTTTACATCATGTCTATATATATTATTTAATATTTTAGTGTTTTAACTACAAAGCAACAATGTCAGCAATATCTGGACATTTATAACAAACCTCAGTAATTATCACCACCGTCCTTGTTGTTTGGCATCCGACGCTAACATAACCTCACAAACATTGTGTCCGTGTGGAATGTAGGACATCAAATGACGGGATGTCACTCTTTTATAGAGCACTGGTTCTAAATAAGCCTTCTGCAAGGTGAGAAACAGGTGTTGCTGGCACTCGAAGGTCAAAGGCGTGCTTTAAGCGTCCTTCAACGCATTCTGATGCAACAGTAGGTACCTGGATTTAACAATGTACGAAATGTATGGAAGAACATGGCTGAAATGTAAAGTTGCTCGCACATCCGCCAGGTGCGGTAAGAGTCAGTTAGCCTTAGAGAAGTCCTTATTCATTTAAGGAATAAGGAGGTCCTTTCAAAGGCGATGTCAGATGGTGAGGATTCAGGAGCCCTGCTGCAATACGTGCAATGATACTTTCTCTTTGCAACGTATTAACTCATTTCCGTAAAAAAATGGAATAAGGCCCTTTTTCAAAAGATTGATTGAAATATAAATAATCCACGAAATTCTAGAGGGCAAAACCTTATCCTACCAAATTTTACCCAAACAAGATCACATTCTTTACGTGAAGCAAAATATCAAAGCCCATGATAAAGTAGGGGAAAGCGGGCGCATTGCAACAGCGCCATTGATGTCTGTTTCTGAGAACCAGTGCGGAGCACTGCAAAAAGTGGGGCTAATGTCACAGTTCTGACAACACGTGGTAAAAATTTATCTTTGCCGCGTCCGTTGTTTTTCTGGAAGGATTCCAAGCTTAAAATATGTCGAATAGCTCGTTAATGTTTCGTATAACGCTCCACTTCCTTGACGGGAAGTACGTTCAGTGTAGGAAGGTGGCTGTCTTCTGGGTTTTAGCGCCTGTAATCTGGTAGCAGGTAAACTTCTACACACTACACAGCCATCTTCAGACTCACCGCTGTGAAAACCTGAGATCCTATTATGTTCGATGTATATTTAATCGACACCTTTTTATACTTTCTCTCAACTACTGTTTGATAAGACAATCGGTTTAGTCTACAAGAGTGTCGCTAATGATTATGATGATGATAGTATTAATAACAACAAAAAACAATAATATATGAGCAATTGTAACTGTCTCCAAGTCACTCATAATGTATTTGGCTAACATCCCGGGCGAACACGACATCAGGGAACTTCTGAAAACCGCCATTCTAGGAAAATCACACATATTCGAAAGACGCTCATGTAAAATATATAATGCCTGACGCGAAAACTGTTTAATGCATGCAACGCGTATTAAAAACAATATTTATTTCAAAAATAGCTGCTACACTACGTACCTCAGGGGCAAGGTCTGTCGCAGGTACATATAAGTAAATGCCCTGTAAAACGGTGAATAAACGGAATAATATTAATAAATAGTTATACAAGTTAAGTTAATTATTTGAAGTTATTTAAAATGCATATCTCAGTGTTTTAATGACAAATATTGTTTGTAAATGTAACAAAGAATTTGATTTATTGTGCCAAGAACGTAAAAAAAATTGTTTTTCCGAAATAAACTTACGAAACACGTGCATGTTTCGTCTCCCTCAAGAACAGACAACTGTAAACATGCTCGTTAGGTAGCTGCACACTAACTGTTGCAACATATCACACTAGCGGGGCAGTTTGCAACAATTAAAAATGTTTTATGTAATGCTATTACTCCAATACTATTAAAATGTTATGGTTCCTGTCTGTTGGTTTTATACACAAAGGATGTGTGAATATTATACATACTAAAAATAATCAAATATAATATTTGTTGCAATGTGCCCCGGTCTTCCCTATTTGTCGCACAGTTTCCGGCAGACATGCCCTTTAGGTCGCTACCGTTCTCTTACAAGACCTGAAAACATTTGTTTTTATGTTAATATATCGTATAAATCACTGTTCCGGTATTTACAGGACACGATCTGCATTTTAACCATGAATTCTGTGTTCAAGGTCGTAGCGACCACAGTTCTCGCATAAATTTGTTCGACATTCCAAGGAAAAATACACATGGCGACAATTTGTACGTGAAAAAATCAGAATTGTGTGAGAGTTCATTGCTTCAGATGTCCGCTTTTTATACATTCTTCTTCTTGTACCGCAAAGTGACTTTTAACACGTTTATTTCTGTGGTCAGTGGCGTACCTAATACTTCATTTCTTATGATGGTTTTAAAACTCGGTCAACAGAACATATCACAACACACCCTTTTCGCAACCAACAGCAAAACAGTGAAGCTAAGACCTTACGAGAAAAATAGGGTTAGGCAAACCAAAGACACGCGAAGCATGATACTTAATATGTATAATTAATTATTAATAAAAAAGAAATGAAGAAATTCTAGAAAAATTTAAAGTCGAACCAGTCTCTAAATTTATTCAGAATTATCGTGTCAATTGGAAAGATCACATTGAAAGAATGGACTCTAATAGAATCCCAAACCAATTTTTGAACTACAGATCGAATGGAAAGAGAATCCTGGGAAGACCGTTAAAAAGATGGAATGAAACCGTAATAGGCCACTTGGCCTAATACTTGATGAATATGACGATGATGATGAATTATTAATAAACAGGGAAACATTAGCCACGGTGGTCTAGCGGTTAGAACGCTGGCCTTGTAATCCTGGGGTCTCGGGTTCCATTCCCGGCGGTGCCCGAATTTATAACTTGTGTTGGGCAAGGCCGTGGTCTAGGTAACACGGAGTTTTCCTCCGGGGGCTTCCCCGGTTTCTCCGTGGCATCCCAACACACACAGAAGAAGGCAAAGGCAAACCACTTCTGGATCATCTGCCAAGAACGTATATGAACAGGTCCCAGTCCAAGAAAAGGATGGAAGGATCCTGTTCATATGGACCTGTCGTCAGACAGAACACAAAATAAAATAATAAATGGAAACATTAGTGGCGGTGTTTATTGAGATGACGTCTACGTTACTGGCTTAAAGCTGTCAAAATGATCGAACATGGAGGCAACAATTAGATCTAAATATTTCAAAAACATAAGTAGAAAAACGCTTGGTGTGGTACGATATCTACTAGCTGCTAAGACAGACTGTTGCTCCCTGCGCATGCGTAAGACTAAGGGACCTACGAAAATATTACCACAATTAGTTTTTCGTGAATAAGCAAAACCTCGATCAAGGCGGGTCAGCTGCACGGCTTACTTCCAAAAATGGTAGTAATTTCATCACACATTTTACATTCTATCAGACAACACAGCTTTTATTGGCGTTTAATGAATAAAAGGCATATCAAAAGGGATAGGAGGTTCAATTCAGAAAGTTAGGTCTTGCTGGTGGTTCATATTTTTTGGGGGCCTGAGAAAATAAATGGAAAATAAGTAGTCGATTCATATTCCTCATCCTTTAGTTATTTAACAACGTCGTTTAGAATAAGGGTCTATTTATATATGAACGTAAAGATAACGACACGAGCCCTTGCCGATTTTTCAGAAAATATTATTCAACGTTTTTCAATAGAACTGTTTATATTGACTCCGAGCTCGTCCGTTCCACGAACGAGTCTCGCCCAACTTACGTCTCCAACGATATTTGTCCTAAACAGTTCCATTGAAAAACGTTGAGTAATATTTTCTGAAAAATCGGTGAGGGCTCGTGTCGTGCTCGTGTCGTTATCTTTACGTTCCTATATAAATAGACCTTAATAAGGTTGAATAGCATCGAATTATATCGAAAGATGGGCGTGGTCGACTAGGTAAGGAGACGATTGTAGCGTATTTTAAGGTACTATGCCGGTATTTGTCTGAATAGGCTGAGGAAAAGCACGAAGATATCATTGTGGACAATGAGTGACACATATTCGAGCCGGTACCAACACGTCTGAGCACTACTGCTTCACCGTCAAGGACTGTGTTACGTAACTCTTGGGGTATTTCCTTTTTTCAGAGAACCAGAGATAATAACTTGAGGAATACACGAAATTCTGAATAATTTTTATTGGTTAAAAGAATTTACGAAGAAATACGGGCATAAGTCGTCACAAAATAGGTAGCCTGTCTCTTCCGGAAAAATTTATCTAGATCTTCTCTAAAAACAATTAGTCAACGACAGAAACTGACAATAATAAAATACGATCGGGAAAAATAAGCAAGGAATTCTTATCACTTTGTTAAGATGGCTCTTGGGCCCTCCCAGTACCCAACGCCATCCAATGGCAAAGTTTATCATTCACAGAGTGCCAAATTAAAACTGTGCTGGCAGCAACAAGCCTTGCTATTTTAAAAAACTGGGATTTGGCAAATAAAGCAAGACTTCCTGTTAGGTAAGAGATATAAAACGTTATACTTCTCCAAATAATTGTTAAGACGCTCAGATCCTACGCGCACCGCATCAACTCTACAGACATCAGCATTTTCATGACATTTACGAAAACGAATTAGTCTTTTCCGTGAACCGAATGAAACACGTGCTACTCTTCAGGCACTCCGACAGTTAAAGCAGATGTCACACAATTATTCTGCCATTGTCCCAAAAATTGTGAAGTTATTTCGATATATTCAGCAGCTTTATAATTCCAAGAGAGAAAAATAGAGAATAAAAAGTTCAGGAGAGAGGTGGGCTTAGAAGTGATAGGATTAAAGAACGTAAATTTCTCATTTGGCCTACTTTTTAATATGATTTGTATCATTACTAATATATTTCAGTGCCTTGTATGAACCTTTTCAGAACACCTAGGAATGCGTGTCGAATGCGTAATTCTATCTATAAAACACCTGAGAACGAGCTACATTCCTTAGCATCTTCAAAGCAAGTGAACAGATGAAAGCTGTGAACCTCGGGTGGAAGGGGGGAAGGCCACAAATATACGCACTTAAAAGTTCAATTCGTGAAGGCAATGGAATGATATTAAATATTTCAATTTCTATCATAAGTGGGGGTTTCGCATCTTGAAATCTCTTATTATATAGTGGATGATAAAACAGGTAGAAGACTGTAACGGAACGCTGGAAATAATTAAAAAATAAACTGAAAATGAACTAACAGTAGCTACAGGAAAGTTAACTCTGATCGATAGTTTCATATGGGATAGAATCGAATGAATAGTATCGATACTATCCTTCGGCCTATGTTAGAACGTCGATACTCCGCTACCCCAGAAGTATTATTTTCAATTTAAATGTGTTTACATGAACACTAAAATAAATATCTATTGTATTCTATAAAATCACGTGATAATAATAATAATAATAATAATAATAATAATAATAATTGCTACATGAAAACATCGTAGTCATTAACAAAGTTCTCCTATGAAGAAATGTAATAATGCGATTGTCGTGCATTATGTGACATCGACCGATTTTCGTGGAAAGTAGCGAAGTTCTCTCATAGGGAAGTCTAAGTTGAACAAAGTATATAAACACATTTCGATACCAAAATCAGCAGAAAATTAAAAATGTAAGCACGGCTATCAGAGAATAACACCAAGTACATGACTATGATAAAAACATATGCTGGAAATGTTTGCTGTTACAGGTAGCCCTCGATAGAACACGGTCGCATTATTGTAACTCCTTCTTTCCACGACTAGATTCCGAATGATTTTGCAAACACCGTCAAATATCCTATCATTTAAATGCTTCAGAGTTGGCAAAGCCCTTCAAGAATAGTTGCATTCTGTTAGTACATAGTTTTCATGCCCCCCAAAAGTTTTCAGATGTTAACTATATTATTCTTGTTGTTGCATGAGCTATTGTTAAGGGCGTGATGTTTCAACCATTAGCAGAAAGTTCGTCTGATAAGCATTTAACGATCGGGAAACACGTTTGACTGTCGGCTGTTGATTTCGAACTATCTTGTTTCGTGTTATTGTGTTGTTGAAATGGTCACGAATCCTGCGTGACAAACAGCTTCAGGCCTGGGCTGTTAAACTCTTGCTAACAGACCAACATTAAGAGAATCATCACGGATTTTATTTTCCTATTTCATTCGGTGACCCGAAGAATGCTATGAGCAAACATTAAACATACTTACATTCGACAAAACTCATGGAACAACACGAAAAATGTTCCAATATATACAGCGAAAACCAGTACAGGTAGCCCTCGATTAACGCCAGGGATGCGTTACTGGACGAACCGGCGTAATCGGAATCGGCGTAAATTGAAACTCTTTTATAATGTAAATCAATGGGAAGTCAATGACATGCGTTCCCAGCACCCAAACATTGACGAATAATATAATGACATTACATTTAAAGCTCTGATATAATGTAAATAAAATAAAGGGAATTTAAAAAAATATATTTTATACACTTACAATCGGCAATTTGTTGGTCTCCGCGATTGACTGCGATACTTTCATGTGACTGATGTGTACAGTCACCTCTGCTGTTATGCGATAGTTGCATTCATGTAAGACGCCGACCTATAGAAAATCTCGTAGTAAAAATAACCCCGGTACCTCCGCAGAGATTAAATTAGTCCTTTGAAAGTTTAAAGCACCAGGAATTAAGTTGCATAAGAGCAAAGTCACATATCCAAAAGTTTGCATTTCACAAACAGCTTTTACCGATTCATCGATCTCACTGGAGCAAATTCGCTTTAACGAAACATACGTAATTGCAGAGATGACTGTGTTTATAATTTTTATTAAAAATCAGCGATGTAAGAATTACGATTTAGTATAAGAATCAGTACGAGAAACATTGTAGAACGTTATAAATAATAGTAAAATAATGTTTCTTCACTTTTTAACTTGCTGGTTTCAAAATCGGCGTTATTCTGAATCGGCGCAAATTGGACCGGCGCAAATCAAGGGCTACCTGTATTTAGTTGAGAAAATGTTATTGTCTCGTATCCTTGACTGAGTTAAGAATAATGACGTCAAGGGCAGATTTAGATGTCACTTAATGTGCACTATTGTCACAGTAGGAAAATCAAGGAGGCACTCACCTTCTTCTTGCGTGGCAGTTCATCATATTCATCGATGACAATGCCCTCATCGGTAGTGACCTGCGACCAAAATGTGGACGTGGATCCACCTTCGCTGAGGGGTGGAGAGGGCGTCGAGCTCCTCCAAGAACACGCGTCGCTGCTGGGGCTAGGTGACAAATGCTCCCCCCACGACAGACCTGCACATGCAAACACAAACTTTTGGGTAATATAAAAAGAGGGGTTTTCTGGACAAAGATGAATAACTATCAGCTTTTCGGGTAAGATTCTACCATGGAGGTAATTACTCAATACCTTTAATCTCAACAGGAAACTAAGAAGATATACGTTGTCACTTCCTTGGTAATGCAGCATTCAAACGTCCAGTAATCTTTAAGGAATTCTCCAAATACAAACATCTTTGTCTTCAGTCTTCTAGATAAATGCGCAAGTTCGTTATCTCTTATCTTAACCGAGAGCTATTCAATGGTAATTCTCTGATTTGTCCTAGGCCACAGGCCTGCATAGTCGGTCTACAGATTGCTTAAGATACTAACGATAAGATGTACTCCTAAGAATAACAGTAATTCACACTGATAGTCAATTATTTATCAACTTTCCCGCCCACCCAACAGGTGTCATCGTGTTCATTGTTTGAACTGTGCTGAATGATATCACGGGGAAAGTCCTTCTTTTGTCACTGTAGTACCAAATCCATTGTTTTCTACTGTTTCGAAATTACATTTAATCTTCTCCCTGACATGAGAAGTTAAATATCTTTTACAAAATTCCTCCCACGATTTCTGTGCTAAGTATCGATACTAACATAAGGTCATAATAAATAGGCATTTATCGATGTCTTACCAAACGAGATCTTTAGTCGATATTACGTACAAGTATTATAAAGTCGAAAGTTTTCAGTTAAACTGCCACATTACTAATAATTTCTTTATAGCTATATTTGCATAAACGTTTGTACAAATACACCTTACATCGCAGTTGGCTTTCTTATAATTGTTGTCTATTTGTTATATTGTTCAGTGACAAATTTTTCCAATTATCGGGTTCTGTAGTTGTATTGACAGACCAACAATGTCTCTGGGTTAGCGAGCAAGATAAGTTTTCGAATTCCAAAGCCGTCTAATAATCCTTTTGTTATAAATGCGGACTTTTGCTAGGATAATTGTAGACTTAAATTCCCGTGAATAAGAGAGACAGAACGGGGGAATAGCTTAAGTAATAAATTTTACTCTTCATCTAATAGTACTAAAGTAATAAAAATGATGGGAATGTAACACGCATGCCGGAAACAAGGAAAATTTAACGTAATTCTTCCGGTCCAGAATTTGAACTCATTCGTCCTTTCGAAAGTAAAAAGCATGTGACTCGTGGGGATAACTAACATGCCAATTTGTGACAATGTTTTTGAATAAAATTAAACATTAAACAGAAGTAAAATTACGCGACTCATCAAATAATCCTCCACGCGAGAAATGACTAATTGAAACGACAGCCCAGCGCCTACAGTGTTGACGAAGACTGCACGCGACACACTTACAAGAAGTTGCCTCGAAAGGCAGCCACGTACAGCGAGGCTGATGCTAGCAATGTCAAGAAAGCTTGCAGACTCGACCTTCATGACACTGCAAGTTTCGTCCATAGTCCTCTAGAATGATCATAATTACCACGGATGTCAACTCGATCACAGACTTTGACGTGGTACCATACGTCAATCCTACGAATGAGTACCCAGCACCACATTTTCCTGAGAAATATCTCAACAATCAGGGCCTAGCAAAGTAAGGTTTGTGGCCACATGCGGCCCTCGAAAATCGTAACCAGTTTATGGACACAGGAAAAAAAATTACTATGTTTTTAGAAAACCGAAAAGCTTGGAAATTAGTTAAACTTTTATTTATTTTATACTTTTAATCGGGTTAAGATACTACTGATGCTGAGGGAAGTTTATTGATGTTTATACTTTCTCTTACAGCATAAATTTCTAGGCAGCTGATATGAGGAATTTAGCCATCCCTACTACTAATGTACCGCTACGGTGGTCTAGCGGTTAGAACGCTGGCCTTGTAATCCTGGGGTCTCGGGTTCGATTCCCGGCGGTGCCCGAATTTATAACTTGTGTTGGGCAAGGCCGTGGTCTAGGCAACACGGAGCACACAGAAGAAGGCAATGGCAACCCACTTCTGGATCATCTGCCAAGAACGTATATGAACAGGTCCCAGTCCGAGAAAAGGATGGAAGGATCCTGTTCATATGGACCTGTCGTCAGACAGAACATTAAATAATAATAATAACTACTAATGTAGTTCTGGTAGTTCGTTATAAAGAAGGCAACCTCTTTCATTATTTGAGCTATACGTTTCTTTTTTAATATTTCTTCATGTACCGTTCTAGATAACGTAGAAAGTACGTTGTGGTTGAGAAGGTAATGTTTGCACCACCGAACTTGTATCCACGGTAACAGTGTACCTCTACCGCTCTAAATGTTGTAATTACACTACAAGTATTACTCCGCCTCCTTTCTTATCCATGAAGAGTGGCTTAGGTCAACACGAAAGACGACAACAAAATAGAGAAATAAAACTATATCCGATTTTTGCAGTAATGAACGCATTCAGTGGGTACGGGGTGTGAAACATCTTCACTACCCCATACGTCTTCATGACATGGCGTCACCACAAGACCGACTGTTTTGATTTTACACCAAAGCAGGCAAGTATAAAATGAGTTTAGTAAACAAGAGGCTTGTACGTGCAAGGCCTGGGTGTCGGAAAGACCGTACTGCAAACCGAACTACGTCTTTCAATTCTTAACATCACGAAGCATTCAAGGAAAGGTATGGCGATGTCGTAACGCTGCACCAGTCGGTTGGCACGACGTGACGTTTCTTTACGCAATCTGAGTCTATTCGACACCAATAAATAGCCTCTGCGGTTGTGACCCATTTGGAATTTGATAGCACGCGCTTTTGTATCAGATAATGTGAAAGTACGGTACGTCATGAAAGCAATAGGAGTTAATACGGACGTTTATTAATTGTTGCGGGATTGTCATGAAAATTAACCAATGTTCTTCGCATTAGTTGCATTTATCAGTTTAAATATTCACACACACGCTTCGGTAGCAAGTCCACCTTTCCTCGGAAATTATGATTTCTTTAGACCTTAATTACTTTTGTCATTTTTTCTTCATTTCTTCCTTGCTTCCTCGCTTTCTTCCCATCCTTCATTTCTTTCTCGAGTTCTCTTCATTTCCCCCTTTACACCCTCTTTCTTTACCTGTTTCAATCTCTGTTCCTGTATTTCTTAATTTCTTCTTTCCCTTCTTCCTTTGTAGCAACTGTGCCTGCCTGTTTCACTAAAATATGCTCATTTTACTGAATTAATAATGCCAGTTGAATTACAGAAGTGTGAACGCCAGTTGGATTACAGAAGAGTGAACGCCAGATGGATTACAGAAGTGTGAACGACATTTGGATTACGAAGTGTGAACGCCAGTTGGATTGCAGAAGTGTGAACGCCAGTTGGATTACGCAAGTGTGAACGCCTAGTGGATTACAGAAGTGTGAACGCCAGGTGGATTACAGAAGTGTGAACGCCAGTTGGATTGCAGAAGTGTAAACGCCAGGTGGTTTACAGAAGTGTGAACGCCAGATAGATTACAGAAGTGTGAACGCCAAGTGGATTACGGAAGTGTGAACGCCAGGTGGATTACAGAAGTTTCAACGTCAGTTGAATTACGGAAGTATGAACGCCAGTTGGGTAACGGAAGTGTGAACGCCAGTTGGGTAACGGAAGTGTGAACGTAAATTGGATTACGGAAGCGCGATGTTCAGAACAAGGAAAGAGCTGCCACAGCCAATTTTAAGACATTATACCAGCATTATCCTGAAAAAATGGAGAAAAAGCACGAAATATCTCATTCCGAATAGACGGATTCCCAGGCGGACGCCTTACTGATGACTAATTTGCTGGTGCCAAACCCGTTTGCGTGAACCGCCGCACCGATCCTTCTGGTATGAAGAGAACCGTTGGGTGTGCTACATAACCGCAACGATTACACTTTTTATTAAGCGCTCACACAAACAAAAAAGGCCAGTCCCTACTTCCGGAAACTGCTAGTGAATGCTGATCTGACCATGCGGGCGGGGATACACGCGCTGTTGGACACGGGATTACAGTAACGTCCAACACTGGTACAACTCCCGCAAAGTAAAACGCGCTAATACTATTTGAAAAGTGATACAAAACAAACTGAGGAGTGTTTGCTCCGGCTGAAAGATCAGTGGGTTATTAGGCATTCTTTGCACGAAATGCATAGCGAAAACGAATTATGGGCTAGTCGTATCTGTATGTCTCTCCGTCCGTCCACTCGATTCAACTCGAGTACCACTGGATGGATTTGAATTAAATTTGATTTGGAGGTAGTGCTATTCTGTACGACCTCGAAATCGTACTTTTTTATATCCTATGAGCGGTGATTACAAAATGACGGACGAGGAAAGTCGTGAGGTGGACACTGAGGAGCTTCGATCTGGTGGCCAAAGGGAGAACTGTCGATTTGATACGTCTAAATGTAAGTTGCAAAGAACGCGTGAGGATATTGTTTGTAATCTGGTACGGAAAACACATTCCAAGCTTGTGTATCTGCTAGAAGGGTGGAGGCCACACAAAAATCTGACAGCTTCTAACAATTAGATACATCAGTCGACAAGCACCAAATAAGCATCAATGAGAAACAGGCGTAATGGAAAATAATACTCGTCGATCGTGGTCTTCTTGGTTGTGACGCCGTGTGCATGTCTGTGACATTTTACTAACAGAAATTTAAAGCGACCTGTAAGTATGAAAAAAAGTTTGCTTTTTTCGTAAAATTTTCGGCAAGGGAAGAGTTTGTCAAATTGTCACACGTGAAAGTCAGAATACAAGAAAGAAAATCCAATGCAACTGAAAGAAAGAAAATCAAATATAAATAAATAAGTAAACAAACATACAAGGAGAGAAAGTATTATGGCTTTCTGACATGAGGTTCTCACGGCGGTGAAGATATCAAACATGTCTTTCTGGTCTGTGAGGCCGTGTGGTGTTCTAGGTGGATACCAACGTCTTGGAGGCACTCACTTCACCCTGAACATGGAGGCGATACATCCTTCCGAAACATTGTTAACTACATTCTGTGTGAAGATCCGAAAGAGAAGATGCATTTTATGTCACTGACTGTGCCAATTCAAAGCGGGCGTCAAACAACGTTTCGAAACAACGAAACAGGACGCAGCAGACGAACAACAATGACAATGGCAGAGCTTCACACATGATGAGAGACAGGATTCGATCTGACTCTGTGGACTGTACTGGAGTGACGTCACGGCACCGCGATGACACGGCGAAGATAGGCAGTGGGAGGCGGGTCCCCGGGCGGTCATTCAACCCTCGAGAGATCAGCGGCGTCATGGCGG